>NW_019059575.1:530499-554183 GCF_000696155.1 Zootermopsis nevadensis
CGTGCTTCTTGGGTCGCTCCGACTACTACGTGCGCACGACCCCAACTCACTGTAGCCGCCCATCTCGTGGTTCGAGCCGTGACTACAGTTTCATCTGGGCTGCAAGCATCGGAGTTATGACGGCAACACGCCTGAAGTTTTTGGCTGCTTGTGGACCAATTAAACAATTCATAATAATAATAATAATAATAATAATAATAATAATAATAGTCCTATGTCTTCCAAGTGGGCTCTTTCCTTCACTTTCTGACTAAAACAATTTAAGTATTTCACATCTGTGTTTTGAATGTTCAGACCATCTTATATCTCTTTATTTGACCTTCCTGCTGTAATTTGTTAAAGTTTACAAATTATTTAGTCCTTGTTAAACACAGCGTATTCTGTAATTTATTGCATTTTTTAAATAACATCTTCGCCCTAAATTTTCCAGGTGAATGTAATGTGTTTACTTAAGTGCCCTGACGGTTTAATTATAGACTTCCAATTATAATTACTTGTGTATGGGATAGTTATTTCGAAATGATAACGCGTCATAAGAGAGGAAACTGTACAGTACTTAGTCCTGTTATTCACACCGCTTTATAGCAGGCAACGTTAAAACATAACATCATTAACAATTACTTCGTACATTATATCCTAATCTGTTTGTAGTCATGAAGATGTTGGGATATGGGATATAAAATTCAAACCGTATTTATAGGAGGCGTTGATATTCTCATCCTTTTTTAATGATTGAAAATACTAGTAGTAAAAATCACATTTTCTCAGTAACTCGATTTGTTTCTGCGTATTTGTTATGATGAAAACATTTTCTGTTTACTATGCTGTACAAGCCGGCGCAGTGGCCACGCGGTCTGAGGCATGGTCCTCGTGTGCCTGGCCGCTGGGACAGTGGGTTCGAGTCCCACTCAAGGCATGTATGTTTGTCCGCTTCTCCTCTTCTAGTCTGGCGGGTAAAGACTGGCCACGGAAGTCAAGGCGAAACCACCGTGGTACTTTCGCAAGAAAACCCCGAAAGGGGTCACGACGGTCAAGCTGACCATACATGATGAAAAAAAGAGGCTGTACTTGAGTAGTAAATACGTGATGGAAAAATCCTATATTCATCAGTTTCCTTTGCATTAACTACTTTGACCTCCATGTAAGGATCAGACGTGTACGGCCACTAGTATTGATGATTGTGTGCTAACGTTTTGGAATTCGTTGCAGGAATGGTTCTGAATGGTTACCTGCAGTAACTAACTGTGAGTTTTGGAGTGCTGATATGTCAAAGCCCGTGATTTCTTATTGTTTACTTAATAATTTCTGCAGGTGGTGTAGCAGAATTCTCCACTTATTGTATTGATAGTACTGTCTTGCATGGCTTTTTCGAGTCTCTTATAGGTGTATTTCACGTAAGTTTAAGTGGCGTATTTGTCAGATTGTCTTTTCTATAGGACCACTTCAATTATAAATTTCTATCGCAGATATTAAAAGTGTAACACGTTGCATAAATTAAGTATTATTACTGACAAAGAGTAATAATTTATTACTAGCAGGACTGAGTAAAGCTACTTGCCGCAATAACAATTTCAAGTGGAGTGAAAGGCATTGATATTCTTTATTTACATTTTAATAAGTATGATAATTATACCACTTAATTCATTCCCTTTTTCCTTTTATTCTTTAATTGGATCCGTTATGTATTTTTAGATTTTAAGCACAGAAGCACACTTAGTGTTAACTAGAACATGTTCGAAACCTTGGAGACGAGGTCTTTCGAAGATGTAGTTAGTTAAACAACAGGATTACCCCTTTATAACTAACTACTAAATACACTTTTAACCTTAAAGCTTGACGTATTATCTCCTCTACTCCTACCTGATAAATATAATTTTCTACCGACTAAAATCGAAAGGTAATATTTGTCGCTCATTCTCCAGACTGTAGTCAGTAACAATTCTAAGTAATCTCTTGATCTAATGACATGAAACGCCAATACAAAAACATGCAACGTGTTCTTATCTTGATGACATTAATTGAATTATAATTGTAACCCTATATTTACAGTAAGGGCCGCTGTTGTGACGCGATCTGAGGCAGGGACATCGTGCTCCTGGCCGCTGGGACCGTGGATTCAAGTCCCACTCAAGGCATATATGTTTGTCCGCGTCCTTACTCTTCCAGTCTGATGGGTTAAGGCTGGCCACGGAAGGCAAGGCGAAACCACCGTGGTATCTTCGCAAGAAACAACCTCGGAGTTGCAAACCAATCCTAGGATTGATAACCAAAAAGTGATAGTGGAACCACGGTTCCGGAGAATTTGACGTAAATACGTCTATACCGAAAGGAAGTTTATATATTGTCTTTATTCTAAATATTTACTTTACACATACTTTACAATTGAGTAAAGTTTGATTAAAATATTGTTTATTTAACTTGAAATAGTTACGCTTATGATGGGTCTGTGGTAGATGAATGTAATTCAATTCAATTCAATTCAATTCAGTTAATTTATTTACGTGTTTGCCAACAGCAAGAAGCCAATATAAAGTAATGTAATGAATGTAATGTAACGTTTCCTAGGTAACAACAATGCTGAGTAAACAGATGACGTTTTCTATGTAACAACAATGCCGAGTAAACACGACGTTTCCTAGGTAACCAGGTAATACTTTTTCGTTTCCTAGGTAACAGTAATACCGAGAAAACAATTGACGTTTCCTAGGTAACAACAATGTCGAGTAAACACGACGTTTCCTATGTAACCAGGTTACAATTTTTCGTTTTCCTTTCTCGTCACACTTTTTTGCCGAATGACCCTTCCGTATAGACGTATTTACGTCAAAAAAAATACAGTAAGACATAATTTGTAATGTTGTCTGACGTGTCTGTACCAACGGCGTATTGTGTAGATTAATTACAACGGAAGTCACAGTTCACACCGCCCTCATTAGAGTGCGTATACGTGAAATGATATGTATTTTAAAATTAAATAGACAATATAACACCTCTACATTGTTCAGTTACGAAATTTATTTAACTTGCTACAAATAATTAAATGAAATCTTTAATTAATAATACTTAATTGACACGTAATATTATTTTCGGAAATTATGTGAAATCTTCCTTGATAAATGGATGTGTAAGCGAGAAATATACTTCACACATATTGTATAATTATTGTTAAAAATAATTTTTAAGACATATCAGTGTTTATTAGATACTAGGTTCTGTTATAAAGAAACGATTTAATTTTAAATCACTTGATATATTACATATAATTTTAGATATTTTTATCATACGCAAATATTAATGGATTTTTATACGTCACGTAATCCTTTACATACTTCGGAGCCAGTGAAATATTAATTCTCCTACGAAGCAAGAGGACGATATGAAATGACCCAACATGAGCAAATAGAAGGCTCCCTGAAGATGCGTCAGGAGGAAAACAGAATAATCGTCCTGCAGAGTATGTCTCTTAATAGATCCTGCTTTAATTCTTGACGTAATCAGAATTTCCTTCCACCAGTAATTTATTAGTCCAGCTTCGTTTGCAACTGCAATCATCCTGTTTAAAATCTTTCGATATTTGCTGTGTTTCGGAAGATAGAAAGTTTTGTAAGCGGTAAAGGCTGGGGCTTTTATTGTGCAGAGAAGGCCCTTCCCTGAACGATCAAGAAATTTATATGTGTTCATATAGTGAACACTGTCGCTAGATAAAAGTGTCGCAAAATCACATTTCTCTGCAACTCTTTGCAAGCACGAAACAATATTGGAACAAGCTTCCCGCTGTTTCAATATTTCTGACAAAATTAAGTTAGTGTCATCCATTAGAAATGCATCCATATCTGGATGAAATCCGTAATAAATACCAGAATCGAGCAAACTTTTCACACTGTCAATTTGTTTTTGTTGTCCAGGGTTTACTAGGTAGGTGGTGACAAATGTTTGGAAAACCGTATTTACTGCAAGACTGCAGCTGACCCAAAGGATAAAGAATAACCTGAGAGGTATGGAGACTGGCATCTTCACAACAGACGTTCCTAGCAAAACGGCCCAGGCGCTAGTCAAACAACCGCACATATTCTTGTAAAGTTCTACCTCGTGGCTGGTGTTGGCTGAGAACACTGACAAACATAGCATTACTGCAGCAGCTAGAATCACGACGACGAAGACAAGTATCCACATGCCTGTCGAGAAGACCCTGGTGATGCTGCTCCAAGGAGGGTAAGGTTTCGCACAGGGAACGACCCAAACAAAATTTGCAGTTCCATAAGGTGTTGTGAAGTCCAGGTCTCCGAACTTCGTTATAACAAGCATGGTACTACTGAAGGCTATGTCAGCTCTGTTGTTATATACTTCTCCAAATATCCCAGTCCAGGAACCATTCTGAATTTTCCGGCCCCATAATTCAGGAGTCGGAGGCGTAAAAACTGCAGATGCGTTCATTGTTTGTGTTATATGCAGGAAAATTCTAACATCCAAGCCCCTATTATACGTCGTCCCATTTTTATGTTGATCGGATATTACATGAGGCTCCAGAGCTATGGTAGCTGCCGTTATAGGGCATCCCATTAAATCGCGAGGAATTTTTTCTTGGTACAGGGAAGCATTTTTACTAAAGTATCCCCCGTTTTTATTGATCCATTTGTCCAAGAGAATGACATTCACAAAGTTGCCACAGTTACCTGATGGTGGTTGATAAGGAAACCATGTATACACGTCGAATTCTTCCTCTCCGTCTTTTGATGGAACCAGGATTATGACATTCAGAATTTTCCACCTTATCATTTCTTCCACAATTGCCTGCATCTGCCGACGATTGTCCACAATGGGATCGTCCCATACGACCAGAAAACGTGTGTTAGGATTCCAGGCGTCGCCATATGATTTTAACTGCCGTAGCTGTGTGCCGATGCCGACAGACGTCCACAAAATGTAGCTCCCGTGTTTGTCGTGATTATAACATGGAACTTTAACACATCCAGTGTGGAACACAACGATGGGCCGCTGGACGGAATGATGCAGCCTTTTTAACAACAGACCTGTGGTATCTGTGTGTCTTGAGCTCAGTTTGTGCAGCAGTTCACTGTTCGGGAGCCGGGAAGGTACGGATAAAACCACAGAACTCCGCGGTGGAAAGAAGCGATTGCTGATGGTTTCAATGCAGTCTATGAGGTGTGGAAGGTGGTAGCAAGACTCTGCCCTCATTTCCAAGGTATACAAATATATGAGGACAAAGTTAAGAGTTTTGTAGCTGCGCATACTCCTCAGGATATATACAGATGATCTTAATTTGTGTACTGATTGTTAATTTTGCAAAGTACTTGTAATTAACACAATTCTCGGCATCTGTTTAGGAGAACATGTAATCACTTTTCCTAAAATTATTTTACAGTTTTGATTCTTAAAATTTCTTGGTTTTATTTAGTAAATAATATTCATTCTTTCATCAGAACCTGGACATGTCTGTAGTGTTGCTCTAAAGGTGGCTTTGCTGCATTTCCAATTCTTTCTCAATTAGCACTTCGTTGTGTAGTTACTTAATGTTCTCAAATCACTCTTACCTGATGCGTTAGTTGACAACACGTTAACTCATTTTCCTGAAATGAATACTTTTTTACACTGCATTCACCACGTATATGCGATTTTTAATATAACCGTTCATATTACTTTTAGTTTGTTTCAACTTTGTATTTGAAATGAAATCTGAATATTTTGATAAGCTCCAAGATTTGTAACAGTATTCATGAACATGTGAAGTACAACTAGCATTTCATTTATTTTGAGAAACGTATAATGTATAGCATCTGCGTTGAGTATAAGCTACCTCAGTAGTCAGAATCATAATGGCACCCAATTGTACAATGGAAACAAACTAAGTTGAAGCATGACATGCAATTATCCCATTCGTTTATCCTTGGAAAACTGTTATTGATTGAGTAGCACTACTAAGGCTGCTATCTACACACAGAAACACGCACACACACAAACAGAAAATACCATTGTTAGGCCGGTGAGAAAATCGAATGACTTGCAGATAATCTGATAACATAAATTGAGTCCGTACTTGGGGTAATTTTCGCGTTACAAAAATGAAGTCAGTTGTCAGTTATTCATCCATCAACGCTTATAACACCTCTGTCTTAAATTAAAATATTTTACTCGTAGGAAGCCCCGTTGGAATTCGACACCTAATGTTTTCTTTCATACCTTCATCCCAGAAAAACCTTCCTTTCTCTTTTAACCCTTCCGCGCCTTTTAACTCTTCCTTTCTTTATACTGTATTCCTGCCATTTTCCTTGCAACATACTACTTTAAGGGAAATCAATAAAAATCAGCCTTTGTATGTACTTCATTGTTCCATAGATAGCAAGAAGATTATTTTTGAGTATCCGATAGTTTATGAGATTTAAGGTTCTCACGGCTGTTCGGATGTCGTTGTTGGTAATCTGAGTTTCAACGTCTTCCATACTTGTGGGTATATTCCAAAATTTCAGAGGAAAATACTGCCTTCCTCTTCAGGCTTAAACGATCTATTCCTACAACATGCTAGGGAACATCATGTTTATGTTCTCGCCATCTCTAAGAAGATTATAAAAATACGGACCTGCGATTTTGATAATGGATGCGAAAGAAAACAACGAAAAAAGTCTTCAAGCATCAGTCTGGCTCTGACATGATGCAGACTAAGCACTGTATGTCTGGATAAGGCATGAGTTCGTGCTTAATCAATGCACAGAGTTTACAATACGCACAAAACTAAAACGTTGCCATGGGTTTCTCGGTTGTGGATTGAGTTATCGATACAGTTAACCTGGTGTATTAAAATACATTTTGAAGAAGGACAAAGAGCAGAGGAGAGGAGATTAATAAAATCTCTTAGTTTAGCTGTATATGAAAGATCTGCTCGCTGTTTCCCAAGAATTTGGGTATTGTATATGTTAAACATTTTTACGGCAAGCCATTCCCGACTACACATACTCACTCTGGTTTTGCTAAAGTCTGCATACGTTTTGGCATATTTTTACTTTATGCTATAGAATCTCTTTTTGTATATTTCTATCGTTCTCTTGTTCTATCTACGTAGCTAATCTAATTTTGCGTCTATCCATTTTATCTTCTAGTGGCCATATTATTAGTTCTGTGTAATGTTAACTAGTCCAATACTATCTTAAATTGATCATAAGTATCTCAGATCTCCTGGTCGTATTTTATTTGAATTTTTCTTTATCTGCCGAACATTCTTTTCTATATGGTAAAGTTGACAGGGTTCTTCTTAAAGTACAACATATTTCGTCATACTTACTGAGATTATTATTAAGTCCTTGTGGCTTCGCTCTGATTTAAAATACTTGTTCAGTATTTTAATGCTTAATGTTCTACATATGATGTTAATACCGGGATGAACTAATTAAAATTCTATGCGAATACATGTGAGGCAATTTATAGTCGTGTAATAAACTGTAGCTCTCGGAGTTTAGGAAGGCTGTTTGTGATATAGACAAACTTCGTAGCTATAACACACAAGCCGCTGTGAACATATAAACTAGGCTTATCTGATTTATAATGGGATCCAACGTGTACCAGATAGCGGATCTGTGTGTTTCGAGAAAACAGATGTCAGCTGTGACTCGACGTCTAGAATCTTATGAAGGAAGGCATGGAATGCTATATGTTCATGTCTTCGCTTTACCCAACCATCAACAAACTGAAAGGAGTGGCTAGTACAAAAGTAATGTTGTAATTTATCGGCATATGAACCATGTCCATCAATACAAAGTACGAGCTTGCATGAAATTGTGAAACTGTTTCAAATGGTACAGTTTCCATCATGTGTCAACTACAAGAATTTATTACACTGAATGACATTGTATGTGGTCTGGTACAGTTACAAATTATGTATCCCATCGGCAAAATTCGACACCGAAATGAACCTAACTTATTTAAACTACACATTTAAAATTTTTGGATATGAAACGGGCGTCCCTCAAAAAGCCATGTACCGTATCATATTTGTCAGTGAAGCATTTCTTCACGTATCTGCATAAATTCTAAGATGAAAGAAATGAAACTGCACAGACTGGTCCATTTTCCATCCTAACTGTTAGTGCGCTTCCCGTAGTTGTAATAGGTCTCGAATCTGTTAAGCCAACGGTTGAAGTTAGACCAGCATCAACAGTTCGCCTAAAATAATTTCTGAAAAAATTTAAACATCAGAGAGTATGAAAACCTTCTCAAAATCAAACAGTTCAGTGACTGCACACGTAATATCTCTTCCGTCCTTCACGATACCTTAGCAAAGTAATTAATGTCATTAACATTATTCACTTACGTTGCAGGCAGAAGTTAAAACAATGCAGATGCCAGTCAACCCATGCTATACAGCGTCTATCTACGTTTTCCACAAGTACCTCGCCAAAACACATGTTACAATCACCTGTTAGTGGTAAACTATTTATTTTGAATTGTTATTCAACGTTTAGTTATACACACTATATCAACGACCGCAGATGTTTTTCAAAACTATCTTTCTTGTCACCCAGTACGACTGTTATTTTCAACATACACTTTTGACGTCACCTACTTGACTGCAAGAATCTGTTCAATTGTGATATAGTCCTTCGATTGCTGCTGGTTTTAATCGCTCACATTCTTCTGTGGGATATTTCATTCATACACTTGTTTGCATTGTGTATATCAAAAGTCGTCGATCTGAATGTGGTTCTCTTCTGCTTCTCCCAGTGTACGTCTTAATTCTTGGCTTGAATGGAGAACAGTCGAAGAGAACAAACTGAAGACACAAAAATTAAACATTATGACCACTCTTCGAAGTGTGGCACCATAATGGTATATGGGCTATGATATATCACTATCAGCGTAACATGCCATAGAACTACATATAAATGTGTGTGATACAACAGACATCTTATTACAAATTCATGGCTCAGGACCCGTTCCAATTCAGATTACTTTAAGAAATTATGACTCTGCCTAGGTGTTTTATACTTTGGACAGAGGATCAGGCCGGTGCAAGGCCTCTGCTTACATAGGACAGCATAACACAGAAAGACGACAAGCATCAATGCCTTGATCGGGATTCGAACTAACATTTCCACTATTCCAACGGCCAAGAGCCACGCCTTAGACACCACGGTCTTTATGTTTGACCGTCATGACAGTGTTTTGGACCTGTTAAGAGGTCCTTTTTTTTTTGGCCGGTGATGCGTCATGTCTGTGCGCCATGGTGATATATAACTCTTGTGTCAAGTTACTGATAGAAGCAACATAATCACAGTTCCGCAGGCGAAGTTTGCCACGCTTGTTGCATATGAATGTGTCTGTTGAGTTCCAAACAGAGTTGTTATGAATCTGAATCAGTGTGGTACATTCGTTCTACTGGACTTTATAGACAGATGTGCGACAGTTAATGTTTATGACCTGGGCTCTTTCTGTTTATTGTGTATACATCGGTGCGATGTACTGCCATTCATTCAAATCAAACAGACAGTATGGTTTAAATATTTCTTCACACTGGCAGTTTTGTTGTTGGTGTCTTTAGAAAGTTTATTTTATCTCATATAAAATAGTGCGCTATATGAGATTTGAGGTTTTCAGATTGGTTCGGAGTTCAGATTGCGCATTAATAAAAGTGTGTGACATTATGGATACACCTTCACTTTATTACAGAGTACTCATATTTCTACGAAGTGTTGTTACAAAATCTCACTATGCCCATAAATATTGCGTTTCATTCTTTATGATGTGCTAGCAAAGTGTCATTTTTTACTCACGTATTTCTTCAAACTACTGAAACCATAAATTGCTATTTTATGACAATCAGGCCTACAGACACATTTTCAACTTGACCACAAAATCAGCCACCGCTTTAGAACTGAACATTCCTCATTACAGACCAGCTGAACTTCTTAAAACTGATAGATGAGACTTAGGGTGCAGCAATAGGTTATCTCCAAATTAAAGTATTTCCATCTATAGTGTGAGTCAAAAGTATGTTTACAAATTTTGTGTGCGTTTTCCTGGATCAAAAATAAGAAAAATGTTCTTATGAACATGTGGTCACAAATGATTATTTTTCAAAATAATAGCCAAAAATAAGCTTCAATGTATGCCTGTATTGCCAAGTATAAAGACAGGAATGTTTCTTTGTAACATATGCTCAAAGGTTCTTCCTCAATTCTCCACACATGCCCTAGCACGACGTACACAAGACTGACGGATTCGTTCGTACACACCAGGGTTTCCTCGAATCTTCTGGCATTCATTCTGCACACGTTCCCATAGGTCGTCTTCATTGTTTATGGGTGTTTCATAAACAACGGACTTCAAGTGATCCCACAGATAAAAGTCCAATGGAGTCAGGTCCGGTGACCTCGGTGGCCATGCTACTGGGCCACAGCGTCCAATCCATCGGTGAGGGTACTGTTCATTGAGATGATCTCTGATACGACTGGAGAAGTGTGCTGGGGCTCCATCGTGCATAAACCATATTTGTCTTCTTGTATTCAGTGGTACATCTTTGAGGAGACGTGGCAAGTGTCTTCTTAAGAATCACCGATATGAAGATCCTGTTAGACGTGATGGAAGCATGTGTGGACCAATAAGCATGTCACCAACAATTGAAAATCGTTGCTGGAAGCTGGATTCACAAACCGCATAAGGATTGACGTGAGCCCAGATACATAAAGTCATTCATTGAAGCTTATTTTTGGCTATTATATCGAAAAAGAAACATTTGCGACCCTATGTTTATAGAAACATTTTTTCTCATGTTCGATCATGGAAAACGTACAAAAAGTTTGCGAACATTCTTTTGACTCACTCTGTATATTCAAGCCCTAAAAACGAAAAGTTGTGACGTCATAATATTACTGCAAAAAGTATATCTCTGTTGTAACGCAGGGACGAAACTCCTGTCGACTTAAATCCCTTTGTACGTAATAACAAAGCAGTTATGGTCTGCTAACAACGTGACGAACCTCACAGAAACAAATATATCTTCTTCACTTTAAAGCAACAACACAGTAAAATATATTTTTGCCTAAATAATTACTTATAGAAATTAATTCATAAGGATGATTGTTTT
The DNA here is from genome assembly GCF_000696155.1 of Zootermopsis nevadensis. The sequence goes on from NW_019059575.1 coordinate 541,592, forward strand.
ATTCTCCTTGGTTGTGAGTGTGGTCTGGTTGATGTTTACCGACACCTCAGATTTGCTTTGAGCCTGCATCATGAGGATGATAATGGCGAACATCCCATGAAAGGGTCATCTTGTTTATGTCATGCTTCAAACATTTTAATTTTAGTTTGAATCACGTGAGTATAGTACTGACATCTATTTAAATTCTACACGAGCATGTAGTCCTTGCTGCTGTATGTAATAAAATATCGGATGATGTGGTTGAGCTCTTCCTGTTTCAAAAGCCGCAATTTCATTCGCATGATAAGTACGTTTCTGAATATTTCACTTTTTAATTAGAACGCTTTCAAATTAATTCTATAACGTTTATCTCGTATGATTTAATTACAAAGCTGTACCATTTTTGAAAGATAAACTGAAGCAGGGAGACTAGGCGGTGCTTTCAGTTGTAAATTCAGAATTCCTCACTTCATTTATACACAGAGGTTCAACATCGCTCTGGATTGTACAGAGTCCTTCACACACACCCCTATGCTTTCTCTATAATCCCTCCAGGTATTATTATTTTTACAAAATTTCAAATATAAAATTTAATATTAATACGTGAACATATAAGGTCGTTTAATGAAGGGAAACTACTTTTATTGAAAAATCACTTGAAATCAGTAATAATGATTCACTTGAAAATTCATAAGTTTCTTAATAAATATAATATTTGGGATATTAGCATCGATAAGTAGAGAAGCAGTGCATTCAGCGATTCTTCTTACAGATAAGGGTACTTTTCATTAGTTGGTACAATCCCATGTGATCTACTGTCACGTTGTTGAGTACAGTTGTCTCAATTAATAGTGATGACACTGTGTCTACTTGTCGAAACACGATTATTTCTTAGATTGTAATTAATTAATTTACTTTCATTTATTACTTGAATACCTTCTCGGTGGTATCAAAACAATGTCGAAGGCAATTTGCCGGGTTAGGAGGCTTGCGTGCTCAAGTGGCCAATAGGGCTATGCCGGCGTGGGCTTCGGTTTGTGATAGGGTCACCCAAGCCGAAGAGGTATAAGAGTCATACCCTGGCCCTCCAGGTTGGGGGTTGGGCGTAAGGATAACAACCTTTAACCGTAAAAAAGCATTGTTACGAACACCTTAACCAAGCCTCGGACCAGGACGGACTCTTTGGCACGACCATGGCAATTGAAAAAGGATATGAGATTTAGAAGGTGGAACATTAGGAGACTCTATAAGAATGGAGCTCTGAAATCAGTGAGTAGGGAATTAGAGAATTATAAGTTAGACTTAGTGGCAATGCAGGAAGTGCGATGTGAGGGGGAGGGCACGATCCCAGTGGACAATTTTACATTTTTCTATGGAAAAGAGAATGACAGTCATCAGTTAGGGACGGGTTTTTTTGTTCATAGCAGAATTAGGGCAGCAGTTAAGAGAGTAAAATTTGTTAGTGATCGGTTGTTTTACGTCATTTTGGAAGGACGTTGGTGCGACATAATTGTCCTTAATGTTCATGCCCCAACTGAGGACAAAATCGATGATATCAAGGATAGTTTTATGAAGAATTGGAATCAGTATTTGATACATTTGGAAAGTATCACATGAAAATTCTGCTAGGAGATTTCAATGCAAAAATTGGGAGGGAGGATATCTTCAAACCCACAATAGGCAGCGAGAGTCTCCATGCACTTAGTAATGATAACGGTCTTAGAGCAGTAACCTTCGCTACGTCAAAAGATTTAATTGTAAAAAGTACAAAATTTCCACACCGTGATGTTCATAAATACACTTGGACTTCCCCAGATGGCAGAACACACAATCAAATAGATCATGTTTTAGTAGAGAAGAGAAGGCAGACAAATGTAATTGATGTGAGATCATTCAGAGGAGCAGATTGCGACACTGATCATCATCTGGTGGTAGCAAAAGTGAGGGAGCGGCTTTCAGTAAGTAGACGAACTAAACAAAATTTTGACACAGAAAGATTTGATTTGAAAAAATTAAGTGACGGAGAGACAAAGCAAAAACATTCCAGTTCAGGGAAATTGTCCTCATGGGAGACAGCGTTTTTGTAAAATTTCCAAAAAAAAATATGTATATGCCATGTGCTGTTCGTAACAACTGTGGAGCTGACAGCTGAAGTTAGTTGTGTCCGGTATGAAGATGTTACCTCAGACTCAGAGGAGAGAGAAGAAAATATTTCCGCTGCTGTTTATCGCATATAGTGACGTGTCCAGACAAGTCTCTTTCCAGAAAATGCCCCCCCCCCCCACCCCCCCCACACGGAAAAATTTCTTTAGCGAGCTCTTAAATGTTCATGAGTCTGGTGATATTAGACAGATTAAAATGCATACAGCTGAACTGTTAGTGCCAGAACCTAGTTTAGATGAAGTTGAACTAGCCATTGGGAAGTTTAAAATATATAAATCTCCAGGAATTGATCAGATTCCAGCCGAATTAATTAAAGCAGGTGGCAAAGAGTTGCATATGAGGATCCATAAGCTTATTAAGTTAATTTGGGATAAGGAAGAGATGCCACAACAATGGAAGGAATCCATAATTATTCCCATTCATAAGAAAGGGGACAAGACTGAGTTTACGTACTGCAGGTTCCATATGGATGTAGGATGCAATGAAGAGTAGTAACATAAGCTTAAATACAATTAAGATTCAGGTTTTCTTTTAACGGGCACACTGGGCACTGTACCTGGTAGATGTACGAATCACTTCTTTATCTCGTTCTTATTGCTTCAGAAGATTAATCAATTTCAGTGATTGAAACAATAAAAGACAAAAGGAAAAGATAGAGAAAGTGTAATCAGATCATAACATAAATGTAATATTTTGTGCTTTATAAAAATCTGTGCAAGGAATCGAAACGTTTCTCGAATGCCCGATTTTGTCTCGAAGTAAATTGGTCCTTAGAATCAAATGAAATCAGAATTAAATTATTTCTACAATATTTGATGTAGGTGTAACACATCAAGTTAGAATTAATTTTGTGAGATAATTTCGTAGCTCGGTTTGACGAATGCACGTTATGGAACTAATAGTTGCTGTTGGATTTTTTTTAATTTTCATAAAACACATTGTAAACCCGATTTTCTGGAATCACTCTACGAAGAATGATGAAGCATATTTGTGGTGCATGTTTCTCCGCTCTATTAGGAGGCTAAATGTTCAGTGAACGAAGCGGTTTACGATTATATTTTATTGCATGAGATTGGTGAAATGTCATTTTATTCCAAGCAAAATGTAGTTTTAGCCTGATATTAATATACTCAGTAAAATTAAAAAGGAAAGTAAATAAATTCGAATATGTGTGGGTTAATAATATTTTAAGTATTCACGGAAGAATGTTATGTATAACTTGAAACAGTTTTCATTAACTTCCTTTCTACATGTTTATTTAGAAATTTGCTTATGCAGAGAAGTTAAACAAGAAAGTACTTGTTAACAGAAATATGATGTATATTTCATTTCAATGTCTTGAACATACAGGCTTTAAATATTATATCACTTACGTAATCCGCGTTACTCATTTTCAGAGAGTTATTTCCAACAGTATTTATTCTCTTTGTTTGATGTGCTTTCTGCCAAAAACTTCAGCGAACTGTTGTTATTCGTGTCTTCATGTAAGCACTGAAGTAGCTTGAGCTGGTTAAATTACTTCACTCCAGTAACTTCAAACTACCGCAATTTAGTTTGGCTGGTAGATTTGGAAACAGCGAACTGAATGCAAGAATTAACAACACTAATAGTATTATTAACACAAATATTTCACATCCAGCAAACACAAATACGTCAGTGTAATTTATATTTCATGGCAGCTAAATTTCTAATACATCTTTCCTTATTGTGAATAGATCTAAATATGTTTCGTTGCCAGTCTCACCAAAGCTGAAATATAGCATCTCTATTTATATTTATTTTATTTAAATTAAAATAATATTATTAATATTAAATTATTTTCTTTAATTGCTATGATTTATATTCCCCAAGATTGTCTGACTTTTTGGAAAATTTATTAGTGAAAAATTATGAAATTACAGAAACATTGCCAAATTTGACATTTATAATCCCAGTACAGTCCTAAGATATGTTAGTTATTACTGAAATATCGATTAGATTTATAACTCTCTTTGTTGTACGTGTGATATTTGTATCGGTATATGTGTCTATTAACGGATCGTATTGATGTCTAATTCATTCTCTTTCAGTAGGAGAACTTCTGTCTTTAAATCAAGCAAAAAGATTCAGCAAGAAATAACATAATATTTTTATTGAAAATTTTTATCAAAATTTTTATCAAAAGTATAATATATGCATATCCTTCGCATGGAAAAGTTTCTTAATTGTTAGTAATCAGGCCTACGTAGTTGTAAATACGAGATCTCTTACTGGAAACAGATCTGTAGATCCATATGTTGTTGTTAATGAACTGTTGGCGTGTTCGTATTTACGTTAAAATGGTTGAGCAATATTCATGTGTTCAATTGTTTTGACTGGTATTGATATAAAGGTCATTTGATGACATAATGTGAATCACAAACATTTAAGTCAATATTTGACAGAACATAAAACTGAACTACAATCTAAATCAAGTTGTGAATATTGTTATTTTATGGCAGTACAAAACAAATTATACCTACTTATCTTCAGTAAATGTGAGTGCGAGATAGACGGTTAGCTATAAATCCAGCATACGTAAATAGTAATTATTAGTCTGGACCACTCAAACTAACTAACTAGATGGCTTACCCAGTCCGAAGGTTCATCACCTAATTAACCTAAGCGCTCCACCGGACCCTGTCCTGGGCCAACAAAATCCAGTCTCCTTCAACTCCGATCTCCCATAGATCCCGCCTGAGATTATCCTCCCATCTACGTCTAGGTCTCCCCAGCAGTCTCTTCCCTTCAGGTTTCCCAACCAGTACTCGGTGCACACCTCTTGTCCCATCCATGCGCGCTATATGCCCAGCCCATCTAATCTCATTCTTCTCGACTTAATCACCCTGACAATACTGGGGGAGGAGTACAGATTTTTAAGCTCATCATTATGCAGTTTTCTCCATGCCCCATCGTCTTCTCTCCCAGGCCCAAATATCCTCTTCAACACCCTGTTCTCAAACACCTGCAATCTGTGTTCCTCCCTCTGAGTGAGAGACCATGTTTCGCACCCATACAAAACAACAGGTAAGATTATTGTTTTGTATACTTTACTTTTCAGGTTCTTAGAAATCAGACGGGAAGACAGAAAACAGATTACTTCAACAACCCACCATCGCCACAAACTTTCAGAAATTAGTAGGATAATAGTTGAACACAAAACAAAGTGTCAATGATCTGCTACACAGACAGTTTCCTACTAAAACCAAAAGGGAAATTTCACTGACTGTCGATTTAGCCAGTCGTGACCATTCCTATTATAAACTGCTGACGTACGGAGCACACAGTGATGTAAAATGATCCATTTATGTGACACTTTTTCTTTCTTTTTCATGCCCTTTTCGCTCCTGTGTGGAGCATAGTGTCCTCCTATCTGAGGTTTCTTGATCTATTTCGACATCTGGGTAGGACTCCTTGGACGAGTGATCAGCCTGTCGCAAGGAAACTTATTTGTACACAGGAAAGCAAAACACAGATAGACGCGGACAAACATCCATACCTTCAGTGTGATTCGAACCCACGGTCTCATTGTCCAAGTTCACGAGGCCCACGCCTCAGACGGCGCGGCCAATGTGACCGGCATTTATATTAATCGGTACCTAGGGATAAGGTTAAAAATAAAAACTGCAGTTTTGTGGGGTCTTTGTAACAGACAAATGTTCTTGATTTATACAAATAAAGCATTGGTGCGTATTTGGAAATTTTTTCCAGACTATATGGCGCTATAACCCAAAACATACCCATTTTCTTACCCACCGCCGTAGGAAATCAAATTATACGCACTGGCCATGAGCTCCAGAAAACACTGACTTTCCTGGCTTAACTCTCAAAGGTCAATTTCAGTCAAATTCTCCAGGACAATCCCAACTTGCTTAATCTTGATTATAGTATTTAAGTGACTTCATTTTACATCAGATATTGGGTCTGTTTTAAATGACAAGTACATTGTGGTGCGAAAATGGAAGCCATTCGATGAGAATGACAGATATTAATGCTGATTATTATCTGGGTAAATGATATTGCGACATGACTTTAATAGTATTTTTCTTTGATATAGTTATACGCTTTATATCTTTTTACATACATTTAGAATGAAATGAACTGTGACTATCTGCAGGATATTAGATGAAATTTTCACACTGGAAGTTGAAACAAAACTGATCAGAAATTTTTGGCAGTTTTTGAAAATGAATTCTAATTAGTAGTAATTATTTTATAATTTCCATATTTTATAAGATATTGAATAGTAAGACCAGCAATTTTATTGTTTTATTTACTACCAAAGACAAGTTACCGAAAGCATTTCAGGGAAGAAATGGACATAACTTTGGTACGGACAATTCACAAACGACCTCACGTTTAAAAACACATAAGCTAAAATAACGTAAACTGAACAAAATGAGCACATGGTATAACAAAAAAAGTGATACATCACACTTTTCAGTACAGTAATCAGAACCTCCTGAGAACTCTAACATAACTCCGAACGCAGAATAATTCACAGCCAAGTACAGCATTCAGCTAAATGCGTTCTGGGTTAACAGCCAGAATCTCTTCCTGAGGCTAGCTTAGAGGAGCCCTGTAATCAGTACAACGTATGTCAACCACGCTGTGTCTCCCCTGTAGCGGCTAGCCGTCATGTTTACTCTGCTTTGTAACATCGAACACTTCGTAAGCCGTGTAAACACTGGTTTCCCGAATACGTCGCATAGCGTGTAGATCGATTCGTGCTCTATTTAACGGCAGATGGTCAAATTTCGGTAATGATTTCTGAATTACTGGTCGTATGGATTAGGAAGGAATGTGATATGGCCTATTTTAGTAAACCGTCACAGACATAGCCTGAAAGGACTAACGAAATTCGCGCAAACCCTCAATTAAGACAGGAGGTTTTCGGACCGAAATTCAAAGATTCCATAATTTGCGAATTAAGATTTATAACTATTCAATGGCGTATTTCAACATCCACATTACAGCATTAATTAGTATTAAATTGCATATAATTCTAATTTATTGAGGACTGTTTAAATAATGCTCCAGTCGCCCTGATGATGGAAGCAACAAGGACCTCTGAAACGTTGGTAAACGTCTACCAGACTACACAACGCAATAACCCAGAAGACAGCCATCTTCAAATTGGAATTTAATGAACAGGTTGATTTTATTCAATAACAAAATTTACATGACGATATTCATTATTTTCTTCGCGCAATGGTGTTTACCTTAAAACTTGATATAGTATTTAGTTGTTTTTTAAACAGCGCTTGCCTTTTTCAACATCCTCATGTGTATAGTCGTCCTTTGTCAAAAACAACCCCTATTCCTTGTTAGCAAAACGGTGTCATATGTCGTAGCAGCATCACATTCGTGTCTCATATTGTGATCGAGTCAAGAAAGGGCTCACGGTCTTTGAGAGTCTCTTCTGTACAGATTCTAATCATGTAAATTCTTCTTATGTACTATTACATTTCCACAGCCGAAATATGATTTTAATTGGCGTTACTGTATAATAATAAGTACTAGAAACTCCCACCGTTCACACGTTACAATCAGCGGTTTCGAAATATTATATCACGCAGATTCAGCAACTATTAATAGGCATACAGAGTGACAGAAATAAGGTGACCACCAGTTAACATTTATTATTAGGTTTCATAATTACAAATTTCATTAGTAAAATATTGCGGGAAGATAAATTGTGGGAGCGCTGATAGACTTACTTACAGGAAAACAAGGAAGCTGATTTAGACCAAATTTTCCTTCAAAATTAAATTCTTATTGAACTTGAACAAAAACAAACAAATTCGAGCAACTGTCACATTGGAATTACCAGTTGTACAAAATGAAAATTACGAGTTTAGAGAAGCCCCTATAACATAACGTCTGTATTAAATTCAATAATAATCTGTCTAGCATTTTTTTGGAATTGTTATAGTCCTACAGAAGGACAAGCGATTTTTGTAGAGCCGCTTTGGAATGCGAATACTCTTTATAAGAACATCTTTAATCACAGTATACAGTATTAGACAGCGGCGTATCTCAGGAGACAGCGCGAACACTGGAGTGGTCAGTATTGTTAAATTTGTGAAAAATAAAATTTACTTTAGAATAGCTAAAGAATAGCGGCACTTAAGTGTAAATTAGCAGGAGTGTTCCTTACACAGACTGTTCCGTGCTCACATGAAGAAGGAAGAAAACAAGACCGAAGTTTCATAATATTCAACAAAAAATAATTGATTATCTCATATCACGAGCAGAGATACTATGACTCTCAATAAACTGAATGTTACTGTCCATCTAAAAAATCTTTACGTAATTTCACAACTAAACTAAACTAGGTAGTTTATCAATAATTTATTGTGTCATGGTCATTAACAATATAGTTAAATAATTAATGGACATCACAGTGATCAGAGGAAATAATTCTGGCACAGACCATTCTTACCAATATCGCAAAAATATTTTATAACAATATAATTTAAATGTTAAAACAAAATGAAATTTCAGAATTATACAATAAGCTTTCTGCGAGAAGAAATAATTAAATGTTAATAACGGAAATATGAATAAGAAAAGAATGTCTAGATGGAATCAAGATTATATATTCTCATCCGCTGAAAAAAGTAGTCTTTTTAAGAATGTTTTCAGACAAACGGTATTTGAGCTAAAAGTAATGAGACTGCAAATGCATATCCAGACGACGCCAACTTAAGAAATAAAATGTTGTCAACAATTTTTTACTAAAACCTGTTAATTCCAGTCTGAGTAAATATTCACACTATTTCGGGTGCGGACTCTCACGCTTCTCCAGTCGAGTCCAGCGAGCACATAACACGTAGGTTTACTTCACAAATGCATTGTTTAGAAGAATCGCTGTAATTGAGGGTTTGAGCCACTTTTAATTAATGACAACTGTTTTTAGTCTTTATATTTGAATTGTTTCCTTCTTACAACGTTCTCCTTCCACATCAGACGAGCAGATACAACTATTCTGCTCAATCAGTGCGTATTTTATATTTACCTGTAGTATTTATTGTTGAAGAAGAATTCTCCACCTCAGCATAATCCGCAATATCCAAGTAAGGTAAAATGCACTGTCGCAGTTACTGGTTACTTTGGAACATTTTCACATTTCTAAAACTCTTCCTTTTACTAACTCAGTCCCAGGTAGATTCTGTTTGAACTGCGTAATGGTAGCAGCTGTGCTGTTTGATATTTACCTTTCACCGTCAGGTAAGTCCCTTCTAAAGGCCGTGCACCGCAAAGTGAATGCATTAGGATCTTCAGTGTTAGGTAGCGTGGCACGTATCTGGTTTACAGCATCCAATTTTCACTTACAGTCGATAATGAACTGGTGGCTGCTCCATATAATACCATATTCTGTGGAAATAAAATGTCAAAGACACGAAGGCCTTACTACAGACGAGTTTCGTTATACGAGCTTTTGTTCAATATCCTATCCACAGCCAAACTGCGAGCCTGTTGCCTGCATCGCAACATTTCCAGCCTTATTAAAGTATATAATGCAGACGATAGGCTTAGCAACAAGTAATTCTTGTGCCAGTTTAATATCAAAATGGATATTATACATTTTCGATCGACGTGTTTTCAATGTACACGGCGATTTCCAGGAATACAAACCACGCGTGTAACTAGAATCACCTGTGTGGTAGTTCTTTATTTTGAAACCAGTGTGCTCTGTGAGACACATTAGTGTTGCTTCAGATAATTAAAAGTTTATCTAATGTAAGTGTTATTGCATTAACATTTGTAGTGTAAAATTCTTTATAAAAAAACAAGTGTGTTGAACGTAATTTTGTAAGTTCTGACATCTTTTGTGAGATAAATGAGGATCCTTCCTTAAGATGACAATTTAATATCTAAAATAAGACGCCAGAAAGGCATATTGCAGTTGTAACTGTCGATACTGTCGGAGGGTTCAATATCTGGCCACTGGTATTGTTGCCACCATCAGGAATATCGTTGTACAAACAGTAGTAGCCACTTTTTCCCAGCTGAAACAAACATGTCAGTATCAGATTATTGGAGGAAATTCAGCAATGGTCTAAATGTATAAATTCAATTCGTCTCCAACTTTAAGCAATTACAGTACACTTCACTTTGTAGATTACGCATATAATGAACACTTCTGGAAGTTTCGTTCGCCCCGTCCATCTCCTCTGCTGGTTAAGCTGAGAAAAGACGTTGGGCAACTATCAAGCTGAGACTTACTTAGGATTGCTCGCTCAACATGATATTCAAATTTGATTGGATTACTTGTCTCTCGTTAGGTAGTGTGGGTGTAGGATGAATTCGTGGAAGTACTAAATTCAGATTATCGAATGCTCCATGAGGCTTATTTCACTTAAATAAAACAGACGCCAATACAGACCTGGTTTCAGTTCTCATGTAGCCATATCTCTTTGAAGGGCATTACAGTGTCATTACGTCAGTAATACAGAACTTGATATGGATCCTGCTTTTGAATGTTGTCACCATGCACAAGTATGATGTTGTCGACGTTTCAGTAGATCATGCTACATCTATAGACAGGGCTGAAGTGAACAACAAGCAACAAGGCAACTTCTACACGGTGCCAGCAGACAAAAGCAGGATCTGGATTAATAATGATTCATTGTGACGGCTTGAAGATATATCTTCATTGTTATTTAAAAATGAGAGGGATGAATTCTTCTTGGCCCACATTTCTGGGTAGAATGATGAAAATAAATTCGATTACTATAGCTATGCAGACTGAGGCGTTGGTCCTTACCGTTTTAACACTGATGTCGGAATTCGAGTCTCACTCGAAACATTGACATATGACCGCGCTTTCCAGTGTTTCGCTGCCGTGTGCAAATCTACTGAACCATAGTCGTAGATCGCGGAAACTTCTTCAGCAGGCCGAGGTTCAGAGTACACTGTCGCGACAATGAGGATTGTGGTGTGATGATAAAATGATTATGACATACGCATATAATGCTTTGTGTTTCATTATGGACTTAGTTAAACCGAAGTAGGCTACTCATTTATGTGGTATTCTTAACTTCAGTAACACTGTCATTGTTACTGTCGCCCTTATACACACTTTTCACTTTTTAAGAGTCGTTATTTATGAACTATATATTTCGATCGAAAACTAACACCATCACGTCCTGAAATTTTACAGAAGCTATTGCACATTTTCCATGTGAATAATAGTTATTGAATTAAGTGTTTACTTTTTTCAGGGTACAGTAGTGGATACACTAAAATATATTTTTCACTGGTGGTGTGTTAATATCTTTGAAATGTGTAATCTTTAACTATAAGACAAATATCTCAAAGCTGTAGCACACATTAAACTTAACTTTGGCGTCCCGACATACAAAATACATTAAGGGGAAAAGACAAAACAGTGGCAACGCATATTGTACAACAACATATCAAAGTTCCCATACTACGGCTAACGTTTGAGTGTCATCAGTGACTGTACTTTATTCATGGAAGCTCGAAATGTTCATGGAGAGTGTGTTGGACCTTCAGAACTGGACGCGGTTTGGGTCATCTCTCCTCAACGCGAGTCGTTCCGACGCAGTTCTCATTACTGCCAGCTTCAGTTTACATGGCTGACATCAGCCCTCCATACGAGTAACTTCGGTACGGCTTGATGAGGGAATAGCTTATTCAGCGTCACAGCAAAACAAGTATTCGACGGTCAAAATGCCGTATTCATTATCACACGCACTCGACCATTCACAGAGTGCGAAAGCGAAGAAAAGTTGCTTTGGGCTGCAATACTGTACAGCGTGTATCTCAGTTACTTCTCATACTCCGTCCCGGTCAATTTTCCAGATGCAAAGTTAAATAACACGGACAGTACCACGGAACTACTGTTCTTATTTCTGAGCAGTATTATGAACAAAGCATTCATATTATGTTGTGTGTGACATCCAGTAAACCACTGCAGACTTTTTCAAAACAGTGTCCTCGGGTGTCGAATTTGAGAATGTGCGAAGTTTTGCCACTGTTTTCCTTATACATCTTCATTCCCTGGTGCTTATGGACAGAGAAAATCTTTACCTAACTTAGTATCAGTCACAAATATTGTTAGTCAATTAACATGAATCAGGCTTTCTGTGTAGAGTGAGACATGAACATATTTTGAGTGCATGCAATAAGTTATACACTTGGTCTATAAAATAGAAAAACAGATCAAAAAATTGAATGCCATGTTTCAAATTTTTGTTAACACCATCACAAATTAATTTTAGTTTTGTACAATTCACGGCGCCCAGTATGTTTCGAATGTTTATCTTCGGGGCCTTTATTGGTACAGAGGAAGAATAATTTACTTTCTAGGGACATGTGGCCATACCTTTCACCTACACCGCACCAAGGTCTCCTCTAGCGCTTCCCCTAAAGACAAAAACATCCCAAATGCTCCCATTCC
>NW_019059575.1:554245-567708 GCF_000696155.1 Zootermopsis nevadensis
GTAGCGTACAGCAACTGGTTTGCCAAAGCTCGCCTCTTTCCTCCAGGCCTTTGCCCTTTTAAACTGTCTCCTTTCACAGTCGGTAAATGCCCACCCCATCCATGTAGCACAATCTTTCCTCCAGCCCGCACAAGTCTCGAGAATGGGATGTGAGAGGCAATCAGCTGGTATTTCATCTTGTTCAAAATACTGGATGTTCCAGTTCCTTCCGCTGTCTGCCAGAAGCTCTCCTGGCGGTGTTGATATAATAGCTTAATTACTATTGCGGACGCTTGTGACAATGTGATTACATGACATGAGTAACGATATCAAATGGAAGGTTACTTTTCATATATTATTCTTGATTTAGCATGAAGAATATTTTCTTTGCGCCCGTCCATGTCTGCCTGTTTAGCTCTCGCGTTTCTTTTCCAAAAAGGGGAACCAAAAAAACAGTCTCATTTTTGGAACCCGTTGTTACATGACAATGGGATAAATGGATTACCATTTTTGGAGCACAGTGTTGTGCAACAATCACTTAGGATAGCGTTAGTGCAAAAACTACGTTAGATGCAACAATGCCCAATGCCCAAGATTCAACACTGATCTTGGTAACAAGCATGTGATCTAGCGTGAAAAACTCCTTTGGAATGTCAGTGTACTCCAAATAATACACCTTTTAAATAGTGTATTACTGATTTCTAATATTGCACTGCCTAAGTTTAAGGAGGTAACTTTGAGTGGTATGTGAGCTGAAGAACAAATCTGGAACTTTTGTGTATTCTAAAGAACACGCCTTTCCTATGTTATTAACAATAAAGGAAAGGAGAAAGAATGTATATTTTCGAAACACGTAGTGCACCATTAATTATATAAAATTTAAAAGTTATACTGAGGCGATATTAATTAAAATTTGAACCATAAACATGTTCACCATTCAACTAAGAAAAGTAACATCACAAAATGGTGATGAGATTATTCTGATGGTGTTGTACTGGATCAGTAGAAACAGATGATATGTGCATACTCGTAGAACACGACACTGCAAGGAAAGCAATGCGTTTCCATTACTAATCTGTCCATATTCATTAGTGAGGGAGACCATTATTTGTACAAAATAACCAAATAAAAATAAATCTCAGACAACTGAAATTTCGCTTCCAGCTGCGTTAGAAATACGCCTCACTTGGCATCAGAGGAACTCAAAGCAGGACAAGCTGTAAGCAGTGTTCGGGGTAATTTATTATTATTATTATTATTATTATTTATTATTGACTGCAAATGGGTTTATACCCGGTGGCAGTGACCTACAATAAGATACAAAACAATAAGACACAACAAAACAATGAGACACATCAACACAATGAGACAGAACAAAACAATAAAATAAAGGACACAACAAAAACAATAAGACACAACAAAACAACACATCCCACTCAGAATCAAACAACTCATAAGATTACAAAACCATCTAACCTAAAGTACTTAACTTAAAAATTAATACCACCTAGGCATAACACAATAACAGTAATGAATTACATACGTCATGAACTGATGCACTCACACAACAATACAATGAGACACAACAATACAACATACCACACTGAAAATAAAACAACTGACACACAATACAAAACACACATCCACTAATTAATCACAATACTTAGAGTAGAATATAAGGTCCGCCCTCAGTACATGAAAATTTTATCCCAAAGAACTACAGCCCTTCATCACTTGGAGACTAAGACACTTCACTTCCCTTATCACCATTTAATCCCCACTTAATAACCCCTTGCTTGTAATTAATTTTCTGACCCTCTTTCTAAAGGTGTCCAATTTACAGGGGAAAGACGCTAGCACGCCTGGATATAATTGGTTCCAGCTTCTTATGGTCCTATTTACAAAGGAATATTTGCCTACATCCGTTCTTTGTTTCCTAGTCCTAATTTTCCGAGTATGATCGTCCCTGCCCAGGTAGCATGGCTTTAGTAATCTATCCTCTATCGTTTTCCAAGCCCGGCCCCCCGTGTATAAACCATTAAACAAAATGGTTCTAATGAGGTGAACTCTGCTTGGACCGAAACTTGAATCATGACTATTAATCTGCGTAAAACATGCTCCACGGGATTCAGCCATACATCGAGTCGCAGCCATAGATGTACAGGATAAGTCAAAAGTAGCTGCACAATCCAATCCTCTTCCGTAATTCTCTAAGGTCGTTGGGTAAGGGTGGGTGATAACCGTGATACTTAATGTATCTCCACAGGAAGAAATCTGCTGGTGTGAGATCCGCTGAACGAGGTGGCCAAGCGATTGGACCTGCTTGCCTAATCCACCGACCTGGGAGGTGGAGATCCAAACGTGCTCTGACATCTGTATGGAAGTGATGAGGTGCACCATCTTGCTGAAATTGAGTTGCATTGAAGATTTCCGTGCATTCTTCGTTTGTTCGAACCAGAACACACATTGTGCTCTTTCCTCGCCACTATAAGTCTCCATTTTGTTTTCCACAATTCACATGGGCTATCAGCGGCATTGTGAAGAACTAAACAAACAAGCGAAACATGAGGTTACACTCTACAGATATCTTCTGATATCAGAACATTTTGGCTGCAGGTAACACGGTTACAGTTCTCCAAAGGTTTACAGCTAATTTTGACCTATAACCGTTCTCATTTTTAAATGACAGATAAGGTATTATTTTCAGAATCACTTATTGTTCTAATTGAATAAAATACGAAGAATGTAATTTCAATGGGAAAAATAAAGACCACAAATTAGGTCTGTTTAATACTGCAGAATTTCAACCTGCTGAAAATTATTTGAGACCTGGAGACCTCCTGCAGTATATTTTGACCTAATTCACTTATGGAGTGGAGTCCTTTAGAACCGAATAGTCTTCCAGCTGGTCAAGATTTTTCGTGCCTTATCAGGTACCTAAATTTAATTAGTGTTCACAAAAACCTATCTGCTTACCACATTTTAGTCCACATTATCCTTCAACTGCGCCTAGGTTTATCAAGTGATTTAGGAAGTGAGAAAACCTGAAAGGAAGATCTTTTGGAAGGCATTTTTCGCCTTATACATTTTATATGTATTGCATACCAAGTGTTCTTTGCTACAAAAATCCTAATAATACTTACTGAAGATAATAAATTCTAAAGCTCCTATTATGCTGCCTTCTTGGGTCGGCTGTCACCTTCTGTCTCTTAAGTAAGTTTATATACGTATTCTTCTGAGCACCCTTTTATGAAAGAACTCCAGTCTGCTTTCTTTAGAATAAGTTACAACTTTGAAATACGTATAAAGTAACAGTTAAAGTAGTAATTTTGCATAGGCCTATTTTGATCCTCACTTTATTAGCTATCATCTTGAATGCAGTTTTGATGTTACTCTAATGTGAAAATATTGTAACTTTACTTCATTTTAGAACGAACTATTAACTATTCTAATGTTACGACCTTGTACTTTTTTATACAGGGGAGACTTAATTTGCTGAGTTTTCTGTGCGTTTACTACAAGACTAAGTTTGATAGTTGTGTAATATTTTCTGTGTTTTAAGGTAGTTCAGCCCAGTAAATTAACACCATGACGTAGATCAAAATTGAAGAATGTTTTCAGTAAACGGAGCAGTTCTCATTGTGTTTTGTTTGCCCTTTGTAACAAAAATCCTCTGTTAATCGTTATTACTAAGCTTCATTGTCGTTATTCTCTGAATTTAGTCGGCGTCGAGGTACGTACCTTGTTAATTTGTAATGAATTGAATGTCACTATCGATATGTGGATGTGGTGGAAATAATTAATTTCACTGTTTCATTTATTAAAGTGCTTGACTACATCAAATGAAGCCAGTTACAAATAAGCATAATTTTAAGAAGCAAATAACAGAGTAAAACAGAAGATATTATTAATATATGGAAGTGTTGTTTAACTTTTTAAGTATATTTGTCAAATTTTTGTTTCAGTAGATAAAGGGTATTTCTTTTCAAATGACACTAAATCACGAATCAAGTGAAGTGGAAAATGGGACAAATATAAACGAATTGATGGGCGAACCCAGACGTATGTGTCACGTGTTAGTGTTACGAAAACACAATTTCTGTTCAACGTAATGAGAGGAACTCTGTAAACACTGTGAGCAAACGGTGCCATACTGTACGTTTCATTCTGGAAAACGTTTGTTCAGTACTATCACTTGAAGATGACAGTGCCATAGTCACGTACGCCAGGAATTCCTCTCCGGTTACTCAGTGCCTCCCAATCCAGTCAGATTTGTCTTGTGTCTGCGTTGTTTCTGCACACATATTTGTCGGTGATAATACTGGCCTCATATCCAATGTGTGCTGGGATCATCATTTCTCTGATGACGTAGTTCAAGCGTGAAGTTTATCACTCGACTACATATTGCCGCGTGTACCTTTTAACTACGCCGGCTATTATGACATTTAGTTTAGCGAAGTAGATTTTTAATCATATGTTATGTAATCGTAAACATAATCGTCGTGATCATTATTGTGATGGTCTGGCAATGAAGAAGGTGTTCCACTTGCTGACACGTTCCGACTCCAATTGTCCGAAATTCTGATTAAAGGTAATATTCTGCGATAACATGTGGCTTGCCGCCACGATGGTCTAGCGGTCAGAACACTAGCCTTGTAATCCTGGGGTCCCGGGTTCAATTCCCGGTGGTGCTAAGATTTATAACTTTGTTGGGTAAGGCCGTGGTCTAGGCATCACGGAGATTTCCTCCGGGGGCTTCCCCGGTTTCTCCGTGGCATCCCAACAATTATTCCATTCACACACAGAAGAAGGCAATGGCAAACCACTTCTGATCATCTGCCAAGAATGTATATATGTATGAGCAGGGCCTTAACAACCTAAAGAGGATGGAAGGATCCTGTTCATAATACAGAGTATTCACAAAAGAATGGTAAAACTGTGACTGGCGACTCATTTTTGGACATGTTGGAAAGCTGGTTGTTACCCCAACTGAATACCAATTATGACGATTACATTCTACAACTGGACGGAGCTCCCCCCATTTTCACAGGAATGTACGACTGCTTCTAAATCGTGTTTTTCCACAGCGCTGGATCGGATGAGTTTGATTAACGTGTGATTGTGTGTCGTGTGACCCAGGGTGCACACATTGAAGGATTGTAATTAACACATGAGAAACTTGGACAGTTGCCGTCGCTGACGGTGTATGTTGTGCCCGTGTAAGGTGAGAAATAAATTTTGTTTTAACTTTTGAAACCGCACCATTGTTTTGTGTATACTCTGTATATGGACCTGTCGTCAGACAGAACACTAAAAAAAATGTGGCTTGTAATTACGTAATAGCTTGGAAATCCTCTACCTCTCTCTGTCTCTGTATTTTTTGTTTCATATTTACAATTTTTGTCAAGAACAAGTTTTGTTTTAAATTATTTCCACATGTCTTCTTTCTTTTTCGTCTTCATTTCATTAATGTGCTATTGTTCTCATATATTTTGATTCAGCGGCTGTAATTACGGCTTTTTAATTTGTTTTTATTGGCCAACATAAAATTGTCAATTTTAAATTGTTATTAAAGCGTGTTTCCGGACTTCGATGGTTGGAAAATTGCGTTGCTAAGGTTCACAATTTGTAAACATGTAGAAAATGTAACTTATATTCTCTAATTTTTCTTCATATGATACTGAGAAACAGAGGCAATTTTGAAATATTAACTTGAGTTACATTATTATTTATAGCTATCTTACGTCTTACAGGATCTCAACAACACAGCGGTTGTCCCTAAATTCTAAAGAACTATAATGCAATTAAAGTTATCATATAAGAAATCTTATAAATCCAGTAGAAGTGAACAAATGCAGAGTTTTTGCGACTCTTCATTCTTCATTCTCTGATCACTGCAGGACGATGATTAATATGAATATAAGATGCAGGTTTAGGATGGCTATTGTCTGCTAGTCTGGTGGCGAAAGTAGTTCAGGAGTATATTTAGTCACTCGAAGAGATGAAGAACGACACAAAGCCCTCGGCGAAGACAGACTAAGCAGGGAATCGATTTGAAACCTCCTCTTAAGCGAGACACGTGTTTTATGTAGGAGTAAAAATACTGTAACACTTTGTGTTAGAGTGAAGTTAAATATGAGATTAATGCACACGTGGAGGACGGAGGCTGTGGTGTATTCGTACATTTATGCCGTTAGAATAAACTGGAAAAACCACGTGTCAGAGTATCGAGCCTTCTGGAAAACGTGATAAATTCAGTTCGATATATGTGTCTCTTGTAGGATACAAATATTAATTACATTTACTTCAGTATTATATTTGTATAATTTACTTTATGTTTATTATGACAAAGTCCCGCGTCGTAGCCGCGCGGT
Organism: Zootermopsis nevadensis; assembly: GCF_000696155.1. The sequence goes on from NW_019059575.1 coordinate 560,599, forward strand.
CTGAGGCATCATACTTCGGAGCGGCGATACGGAATGCGCGCTGGTTCGAGTCTCAGGGAAAGAAATTTCTCATGAAATTCTCGACCGGTGTATGGGACCGGTGCTAACCCAGCATCGTGAGGAAATTGGGGAGCTACGTCAGTAAAACTAACAATGGCTGGGGTTTCGTCGTGCTGACCACACGTCATCCTGTATCTGGTTGGATGATCGTTCACCTCTGCTTAGGCATGTGAACGTAAGGCCAGCAGTCAAGCTAGTCGGCTTTGGCTCTCTGGAGCTGTTAAGCCACGGATTTAATCTATTTTTTTATTATGACAAATAACATATAGCATTAATGAATAGGAAATTTTGTGAATAATTTCTTTGCTTGCGGTTTGTAACAAATTGGAAGTCTATATTACTGAAAGAATGTTTTAGTCCGACCATACCAGTTCTGAAATAATAATATATTAGTAACGCTCTTTTATTTGTTTATAAATAATTAAGAAACGTTGTTTAATAGGTAATAACATGATAACCAAAGGAATATTTTCCGATATATATATTAGTAACGCTCTTTTATTTGTTTATAAATAATTAAGAAACGTTGTTTAATAGGTAATAACATGATAACGTTTGGAATTGTTGAATTTTTGATACCTTTAAATGTGTTTTGAATTAACTGTGGTGCATAAAATTATAATGTATGGAGAGATTATCAGATTAGCTCGATTGATGCCACCAGTGACAGACTTTTACTGTTTCATTATTTATGAAACTAAAAATATACTGTAAACCTAACCATATATGGCAATAAATAATAATCTGTATGTTTTCATAGAAGTGCCACACATAATTTTAAATATTTATGCAAAGTTAACATGTAGGACACGTAATGTATATTCAACCTTCTTGAACTGTACACTCAGTCTATATGAATATAACATAGGCTACACGTTTTATGATAATCAGATACATGTACCTACGACATCAGGTATTCAGAAGATTAGAGAACTGTATGTGTTTCAATATTTAATGCGTAATTGCTAGTTCCTAGCTTTTGTAATCACGCTGCCAGCGGCAGAACAAATATCATAAAATTCCCTCTGGGAAGCCTCATGTCCGTCATGCAGATTGTATAAACAATGATTATTCAAACAAGTGGATTTCGCTGAGTGGTGTTCAATAACATGGTTGACGCTTTGCAGTTGTTATATTCTCACCCAGCAGATTTTCTGCTCCGTAATATATTTTGTGTCAATTTTAGATTGAGTTATTGTATAAATGTAAAGTCAGTTTTGAGCACAGATTTCTAGCATAAATCGATAGGACTTTTCTACACATTTGAGGTCCTTGAATTCAAATAGGAAGACATTAATGAGAGTGCAGAAATTTATATTATGTGAAGAAACATAATTTACCACAACATTATCTATAGGTTGAAGTCATTGAAATATATTAATATTATTTTTTGCAGATTTTTAACTTTTTAAGAAATGTCTATATCAGGGTAACCAGATTTTAAAAACTAAAAGCGAGACACCTAACAATAGCAAATCATATACTGGAAAATAAATATTATTTCAACTACAAGTGCAGCTTTGCTCTCCAAAAATGAAAGACGTCAGTGACTTGATTAGTAAGTAGATTTGCCAATAATACCCTAAAATGGAATTAAATTATTATTATTATTAAGTGTTCTCTTCCGACAGGTCCATTGCTCTGCCCAAAAAGAGCTCTCCAGTTGTCCCTATTCTCGGCTTCTCGCTTTAATTCCTGGAACGTCATCTTCTTTCCTTGTTTAAGGTCGTCGGTTAGCTGTATCAATCTTCTTCCTAGTCCTCTCTTTCCTTCAACCTGGCCTTCGGTGATATCACTCATTAATCCATTCCTTCTCATAATATGTCCCAGCCAGTTAGCTTTCCTTCGTGTAATCGCCTGCAGAATGCTTCTTTGCTCGTTGACTCTCCTCAATACTTCTTCGTTGGTCAATTACTTAAATTAAATTAACTCCGTGGCGTAACAGCTCCAGGGAGCCAAAACCAACTAGCTTGACTGCTGGCCTCACGTTCACATGCCTAAGCAGAGGTGAACGATCATCCAACCAGATATAGGGTGACGTGTGGTCAGCACGACGAACCCCCAGCCATTGCTAGTTTTACTGACCGGATTACACTACTCACCCTAAAATGGAATTCAAAACATAATTTGAACAAAGATTTCATGTACCATAATTATATAATATGGTATAAAACACAAGTTAATATTATATTTAGCTTTATTTATGTGTTGACACTTTCATTTTATTGCTTCCTTTGAGATTATCTCACCGCTTAATGTTATTTGTTACTCAACTCCAATACATTTAAATTGAATCATGTAATTAGGTATAGCTGCAGACGTTTTGCCAAAGCTGACACACAAAACGCTCTTTTATTCTTCAGATCTAATTTTACAAATCAAAATAAAGCCTACAACAATACATGTCATACTTTATTAAAGTAGGAATTTGATTTTCAATCTAAGCATCTAGGCTCCAATTGCTGTTCGTATATCATAATAAAAAAATCTGTATATTTGTAGAAATACGGGACTACTTGGCGTCCCGTTTTATCCTTTTTAGGAAAACGGGACACCTACCTCAAAACGGGACAATCCTGTTAAAAACGAGGCGTCTGGTCACCCTGGTCTGTACTAAAGTTATAAGATCTGTAAGCCTATAATTTCTTTCATGTAAATGTTGTTATGGTGGGCCTATGTCTAAATTTTCTTCCGAGTTCTGTCATGTAGCATTCTAGAAGTTTATGGGCGTTTCGGAGGTGTTTCATTCCTCTATTATCAAGGCGACGAGGGCCTCATGGCACTGATTATGGAGGTAGGAAACTAATCTGAATCATCGGAAAACTTCTACAAAACTACTACACGGAGCAACCACCCAGAAGACAACTATCTTCATACTCACCACAGTGAGAACCTGAAACACTTTCATTCTGTTTTATTATGTAACTCGCCATATTGTGCTAATTTATTTTTGTTATAGTTATCATTACTTGCTGCCCATTATTATTACGTGTCAAGTGTGGTTTAATATTGGTACAGCGATAAATGTTATGCACAGTATCAGCTGCTTTAATATTATTTAGATTAACTTTTCCGTATATTATGAACAAGGCATAAATATTAATTGTACGCACTATGTTCTGTTATTTACGAAGATATGTTCCTAACAGTGTCTAAGTTTTAGGTACATACAACTGCAGAGTAGATTGATGTTCACATATATAAAATTATTCTCTTGCATTATCAACATATACTATCGAACAAAATAACTTTAAACTTAGGTATTATTTTCTTGTGTTAGCTACATGAGTATTTCAGCGAGTTCTCATAGGTCTTGTCCTGGATGGGACTTTTGTGTATTTATTCTTAAACGCAAAGACTAGAACAATTTATATCATGAAAATTTAGATAGTGACGAAGAGTCTATATATTTCTATATGTCCAGTTTTATGCTTCCCACAGTATGTCGTTTAAACAAACAACATAGAATAACTTGCGGTCTATTCTGTTTTAAGAAGTTCTAAGTTCTGCTCTTTCCGGTTATAACATTAAAAATGTAGAGGACATGATGACTGATTTTATGTAGTTTATACTGTTCTGAATTTACTGTCAGTCTTCCAGGCGATGATTATGTGGCCTATTGTCCATATTTAACAACTCTATATTCAGACTCACACAAAAGAGACAAAGGTGGTCCAGTGCCATACAATGGAAAAACTGAGATTTGAAGCATGAGGGTTATTTTTTAAATGGTATGTAGGCCTACTCATTGTAGGCTGTACGTTGTAGCGTACAACATTCTCCGTCTCAAGTTTTCACTCCTTACCCAACTTAGGTCTTCACTTCCATTTTGTCCTTATCAAAGGGACGAGTTCTTGAAGCCTTTGAATCTTCTGACAGAATTATGCAATTTCTCCCTAAAGAAAACTAGTGTCTTCAATTCTCCCCTAGTTTTCCCTATGTTACTGCTCTTCTACTGGCCTTCCTGTGTCTCCGTCTTCCTGTGGCAAAACGGTAAACATTACAATAGGAAGTTAACTGGATTATTCTCCAGGATCGAAGTGACAGGAATCGTTCCTTGATTACTTAACTGCAACAGAGCGGAACAGCGTGCTATCCTGTGTATGCAGTTCCCATTACTTAAAGGTCAGTACAAATTTAGTTCATTTACAGTATGATACCACAAATATTTTCATAAAGTTTCCAAGCGAAAAAATAATGATTATCATCCCCATTTCTGTTTGTTTGTAATATTGTACCGTTTCGGCGTTAGTTGAAACAGTACTTTTTATTAGCCTGCAGAAAAGAAAACCAATTCATAAGGAACAAATGCCAAACCGATCTATTTCAAGATATAATGGAAAAACTACTTAACAAACTCCGTCGATCTAAGTCCTTCTTGAGAGGCTCAACTAGTACAGCGAGCCCACCTGGAGCCGCCGCCGGTGCAGATCTTGGTGGTAGTAGTGTATCGACGGTGAATGAATTATTATATAGTACAGAAATGCTTCGAATATTATGGAACCAGAAGGTTCGTTACCGTGATCACAAATGTCTACCCCTCTCATCCTTTTTTTAAAATCCATCTTAATATTACCCCTCATCCTCTGAGCAGTCTCTTACCTTCATGCTTTCCATCCAGAATTGTGAACTTGTTTCTCACGTTATTGCTACAAGTTCCACCCTCATTTACATTTCATCCTCCTTTATTTAATCATCCTGTTCACGAAGAGTATAAATTTTGAAAGCGTCATAGCTTCTCATGAATGTTATATCTTTCTTATTGTCCAGAAGTTCAGACTTCATCAGACGCTTACGCTTTTAACGTGACTTGGATATTTTCATATATTGCTTAGCTGCAAAGTCTAGCGAAGCAGTTTTGTTCATCTTTTGCATTCTAAAATGATTTAAAATGTTACTGCTCTCCATTCTTTACAATAATCAGTGGGTTAAATTACCTGTATTTCGTTAGGACAACGCACTTAAGTAACGTGTCGAGCGACTAGTAATGGGAATGAAGAATTCTTCTTGAAAACAGTGTTGTTTTATTTTTTACCGGGGTGGTACACTGTTCACATCTGAGACATCAGCTGTCTGATTAAAATGTTGTGCTATTCCTCTGGCCACCCAAGCAAATGCTAAATAATTGTATACATACAGGATATGTTATGTTATGTTACACACTTATCACAGTACAACTTTGATAATGACAAATGAGTTTGAGGCATATACATGCACGAACAAAAGATCACACTGAGAAAGTTTTTCTAATCTTTTAAGCTTTTAAAATGCTACAACACAGTAGGCATAAAGTCTCTTTTTGACTACATGAACATTCCCTATAAATAGCAGACCTGATTGAAATATATTGAAATTCATTCCCATTTTACAAATTCTGGAATAATAGTTAAACTATTAGCAACTGGAATAAGAATTTAACCCTGAAGTTATGTTTAAAAGTAATGCAATGCCTTGTATACTTGTACCAACATCCTATAACCTTGAGGTTCTGAACACTACTTCCTTAATAGCATACGCCTATATTTATTAACTTCGATGGACTATCTGCTTCGAGGCGTATCTTCCAGCATCAAAATAGACATAAAACCATTCTATGATAAACATTTAAAGTATGGAGTTTGCGCGGCGCTGCAATAATTTACCAGACGCGGAGGTGGATGCAGTTTGATAGAAATGCAGTAGTAAGCCTGCTGTCAGCGAACAGCGTATCTCCCTTCCCGAAATAGAGATCTGAACGCTTCTAATTTCCGTCGCTCGGGCGCTCCTGTAAGTATTTTAGGTTTTGAACTGATACAAATTATTATTGCTAATTACCAGAGTAACATGTCTTCTTACATGTACCAGCCCAAATTAGTTACATAAAGCAGAATATGGACAATACACAAAAATAAAATTAATTGATCATTTTACTTTTAACGAATTCCGGCAATGTATGTTTCACAGGACTATTTGCACTTCAGTTTACTCATGAATATTGTATTGTTGATCGATCCGAAATGCACTGTAGAAAAGAGAGTGCTAATTAGTATACTAAGTGTTACTGATAGTTATAAGACACAACTTTCGCTTCCTAAATATTGTGTTACTTCTCCTACGCTCCGATTCATCAAATAATTTAACTGTCATTAAGATTCTGCGGGAATTAACGTTCACAAGACCTGTCTGATGTCTTAGTTTTATGTGTTTGCTCTCCAGTTTTCAATTTTGGAAACAATTTGCCAGCTTGGTATGAATATTATACCATTGAAGGCCACCCCAGGTTTTCGATTTTAATTTCCTGCAAACAGCAATAACAACATGGCGGACATGATGTTTTGCGCTGGGAACAAAACAAACGGTAATCTATAAAGAGTAAGAAAATTCTGAGTAGTAGTGCTCATTAAAACACATGCAAATTCTTGTAGTAATCTCTATCACATATAAAACACTAACATGAGTGGGGAGCCGTTATTTAATATTAGCTTTGAGTTTTCATACGATTAGTAATGAACATCGACATAACTACTATATCATTTGATTGATTTCTAAATTGCTTACAAATTACGCATAACATATTGTTTAAATGTCAACAAATACAACCAATCATGTAGACGGTGGAATCTTTGAAGCTATGTCTGACAAATACTACATAGACTGTGCAATTAATTATGCATAATAAATTAACACCAAATCTAAATATTAATAATGATAATAGCTGAGTAATTCAATTCAATTCAATTCAATTCATTTATTAAAGTGCTTGACAACAGCCAAAAAGGCCAATAACAGCCAAGCACTAACAAAAATACAGACATTACAATACAAAAGCAAACAAACAAAGAACTGAAAACATAACTGTACAATATTGATTTATTGCAAAATAAGTCATAAGTAAAAAACTAAATGCTATAGATAAGTAAAATAATAATTATACTAAAAACAGTTTAATATTGGACAGAAAACATACACAATAAAATGTTATACTAAGTAAACAATAAAAACAATGATTATTGTTTAAAAAGCTGACTGACATCAGTAAGCAAAATACGATCTTTGTTAAAGATGTCGATG
>NW_019059575.1:570645-583760 GCF_000696155.1 Zootermopsis nevadensis
ACGTCTCGGTAATACATATAATTTTGAAATCATTAATACAGACATTATCATGAAAGTTGGTACATTTAGTACGCAAACCTCTAACATTTTGGTAAAAGATATCAATAGAATCCAAACGCTTAGAACCAGACGTGGTGAGACGATCCGAAATGGTGGCACAACAGTTACCTGACATAGTTAAGTGGTACTGATGCTTCCCCCAAGCTCCTCACAAGTGCTAGTCGGCTTCGTTGTAGGGCTCATTGCAGTGGCAGAGTCAGAGTCAGCCGTTGTTGGTATAGAAATAAGAGGGGCACCAGGGGAGTACACCTGATCAGGGGTCAGTTTCCCATAAAAGGGAGCAATCAGGCACCCATTTGGCCATACACCGGTGTTATTTACAAGGGGAAAATCCTCTTCGTTGACCAAAATGTGAAAGGATGCATAGGAATTAAATTTGGTTTTAAGCCTAGTGCAAACTAACCTTTTGAGGCTTAACTGCTCTTTTAAGGACTTATCTACGTCAGCAGTCGTGACCTCAGGGCTGAATCGTGAGACAAAAAGGGCCTTGGACCTTTCCCTTTTGGATACAATGGGTAGAGAAGCAGAGTTTCTCACCCCTAACAACGGCTGTCTGCGTTGTCTAACTGTGTTGGCCGAGGTTGTCCCTGAAGATGGCTTCTTTTTATTACTTACTGTTGTAAAACCTTCAGTGTCCACAATGGAGACTTTAGGTTTTAATCCAGCAGACAGGACGTCTTTGTAGGATTTGGATCCCGCTTCGGCGACAGACGAGACAGAACAAGGAACCGCGTCCGTGGCTTTCTTTGCAGGAACAATGGAAGATTTCGTTGCGGGTGCTGCCGGCGTAGGTGCGCTGGAAGATAGTCTGCTAAACTGATATTTCAAATATTCGTTGTCTTTCCGAAGTAGCTGTACATCTTCGGAAAGTTTACAAACCATCTGGACGAGATTCTCAATAATCTTATGCGTGCTAGCTCCGTTGAGCCGCACCATCTCGATCTGGCGGCCGAGTGACTCGGAGTCTGCAAGAATAGGCTCCCCATCAGGAGAAACTTCCTTCACTGGAAGTTCCGAAGTTGAGGCAGATCTCAAGCTTCTTCTAGATGCGTTTTTAGCGCTACAAGAACGATTAGCCACAACACACGATGCACAATTGTATGCCGATTTCCCTTCCACCATGAGAAACGAATATTCGGTGTCGCTCATTTTGAGGCAGGAGAGATGAAACCTTGTTCCACAAGGCCCGCTACATCTAATAAATTTTTGTTTACCGTAGAACGGTTTCTCACACACCGAGCAACAGTCTTTGCTAGCAGCCATAGTGCCGGTAGGCTGTGGGCGAAGCACACTCACTCACAGTTATTCAGCAGGTATGAAGAGCTCACAAAAACACGTCCGCTCACCAAGGGAGCTCGAATAATAATAATAATAATAACAAAAACACCAAAAAATCTATATTTGAGGTTCTCACATTATTCAGATGTCAATTACATTGGGTTATGACACTATTTGCACACATTGATCATGCAATATGTCATTTGTGCGGCCTGTGACTTGAAAATAAAGCAATGTTCTGTGTTTGTTTAATTTGTAATAGTCTCAGACAAGGACATAACAGTTTTACGTACGTACGTATGCATATTTTCACACCATCTGGTGTATGTTCCATGAGGTTCAGTGCAAATAGAATTAATACATTTTCGTTGGAAAAACGAAAAGGAAAAAGCGAAATTTTTGCAACATAATGCAATGTGTTTGCCGACAAAGTTTAAGGCAGCTGTCATTTCCCAGCTCTTGTCATGAACTGCTATAAAAAAGTTAGGTTGGTTTCATTGTTTTTATGGAGCGATATTTGTTTACCATTATGAAAGCATTACAGTGCTTGCAATGAATTATCTAGTTCAGCCGAGAACCCGCCAGTGACAGTTTCGTTCAATTTCATCTGTGGCGTAACAGCCCTCTGAGAGCCAAAGCCGACTAGCTGGCTGCAGGCCTCACGTTTACATGCCTAAGCAGAGGTGAACGATCATCCAACCAGATATAGAGTGACATGTGGTCAGCACGACGAACCCCCAGCCATTGCTAGTTTTCCTGACCGGATTACGCTACTCATTGTAGCTCCCCAATTTCCTCACGATGCTGGGTTGGCACCGGTCCCATACACCGGTCGAAATCTCATGAGAAAATTTCTTCTCCCCCGAGACTCGAACCAGCGCGCATTCCGTATAGCCGGTCCGAGGCATGATACCTCAGACGAAATGCATGTAGGCCTACGCTTTCAAGAAACTTGGGACAACTGTTCTTCCTGAGCTGTGAGCCAACTATTTATATTTACTGGATACATAAAAGACCCAAATAATTTCTGGCTTAATTGAGTGTTGCCACGTACATGAACATAGCCTTTAGACGGATGTGATTTAGTGTCCGGCCAATAGCCTTGAACCTCTGGCTCCCGTCACGTTTTCTTGCGGAGATTCGGACTGTTAGCGGATCTACAAACATTTAGTCCCTGCACATTAACACTTCAGCGACCATTGAGAAATATAAGTACCATCTACTTAACAATCTGTAACTACATTTTTAATTTATAGGTCTTAAGTGATGAACTAAGCAAACTTTCGGCGCAGAAAGATTTGATTTGAAAAAGATTAAGTGATGGAGAAGTAAGGGAACAATATCAAGTTGAATACTAGATAAAAAATGAGACCGTGTACCAATAATCGATATATTTCAAAAAAGCCTATGACTCTGTTAGGAGGAAATGCTATAAAATTCTCTTTGAATTTGGTATACCAAAGAACCTAGTAAGTCAAATAAAAATTTGCTTAAATGAAACCTGTGGCAAAATTCGAGTAGGTAAATATTTATTTTTCATGAAGTAAGGTCTGAAACAAGGAAATGCTTTGTTTCCATTGCTGTAAAACTTTGCGTTTGAATACGCCATCAGGAAAAATAGGCATGAGGGTTTGAAATTGAATGCGTGGCACACATCAGCTATTGGCATATGCTGATAATGTTAATTTATTGGGAGACGATATAAATACAAAAGAGGAACACTAAAGTTTTACTAGAGGCTAGTAGACAGGTGGGGCTAGAAGTAAATTCAGAAAAAACTAAATACATGTTAGTATCTCGTCTTAGGGTGGGTAATAAATCCTTTAAAAGTGTGACAAAGTTCAAATATATTCGGGAACAACAATAAGAAATAAAAATATAATTCATGAGGAAGTTAGAAGGAGACAAAATTCCGGAAATGCTTGTTACTTCTCAGTTCAAAATATTCTGTCTGCGTGTGTCCAGTGAGGTGTTGAGGGCTGGAGGCTGCGTGTGAATAGCACCGGGTTCGTCGACGTTACAATATGGATTCTTCGCGCTTTCGCATTAGAAATATCAGATGGGTTACCATCTATACTGAAAAAATCAGCAGCAAATTCACATCTTGATCAGTCGAACCAACAGAACTTGTGCAAATGGATCAAAAGGCACGCCCGGATACGCTGAGAATGTAACAGCTGGCCTACGACGAAATGTGTTGACATTTATGCTCCAGCAGCGCACAGCATAACAACTGCTCTAATAAATCGATAGGCGAGTAATCGAATTCGGATTCTAATATGACCAGATTACATACAAATACAGCTGACAAATGAACTTGATGAAACAGACACACATACGTACTCACACACATCAAAATTGATGTTGTTTATGTGAAAAAATAGGGCTTGGGAATAAGAATTCTATTCAGCCAACCAGAGTAACCTACTCTGAAGTGCCGTGGGAGAACATGGTACTAAACATATTGTGAACATTGCATTTTAGTTATTACCAAAATTATTGGTACTTTACTGAAGAAGCAAAATGTGTGATATCCACAATATAAACTGTTGTGAAAAGGAACAATTGCGATTTCATTCATTATGACGTTTTAATGTTTAGATGCTCCGATAATAATTATAATTAGATTTTGGTAGGATTTACTGGCGAGAACATAGAGCTCGTTTCTTAATGCACGGGTTTCAAGTGCTACAACTCTCGTGTTGTCATATTTAGGTATATAAAGTACAGTGCAATTTATACCATATGATAGCGTACTGGGCGTATCGATATATGGAGGAAACTTTATCGTTTCGGGACTTTTAATTGCTTTCAACTGTAAATATGGTACATTATTGTTATTATTAAATCACACGGGCGATTAATCGTCTCTGTTCGAAGAAATGCATCGGACCTCATGAAATCCCGATTTTTTTATAAAGTCTATAATGATATACACTCCCTTTCAACATCCCATTTTCAATCTTAGTTTATTAACTGGGAGTTTTCCAATGCTTTGGAAACAGGTGGCTGTTGTGCCTATATTTAATAAAGACAACAGCTTTCTTGTTAACAACTATATATCCATTTCGATTTTAAATATTTTTTTCAAAATTTTTGAATGTGTTATATACGATCACCTTTCCTTCAATTTCTAATTTTGTTACATTCTCGTCAGCACGGCTTTATTAAATCAAAATCTAATGTAACAAACTTAGTTACTTATCTAAATGATGTTCCACCGTCTGTCATTTCACAGGGACAATTTGACTGTGTATATTTTGATCTTAGCCATGCTTTCGATGAAGTCCCCCATAATCTTCTTTTGAATAAATTCAATAATTTTGGAATGTCGTCACTTTACGTTAAGTTGTTCCGAAGTTACTTATCACTTAGATCTTCCTTCGTTCGAATCTCAGGAAAGTCCTTTTCTTCCTATTCTGTGTTTACTGGAGTACCTTAAGGCTCTACCTTGGGACCTCTTCTACTTAATGTATTTATTAACGACCTTTGTGACAAAATTAATTATTCCAAATTTCTTTTGTTTGCTAATTACCTTAAATTATATAGAAACATAAAGTCTGCTGAAGCGAATATTTATTCGGTACACCGGTCGTGCGGTGATAATCTTGTGGAAAGTAATGTTTAGAAGACTAAAATTATACAAATTATTATTAAAATTAATTAAAATTATATTATAACACCAACAGTATCCGTTTTAACTATTATGTCAGGGATGTTTCAATTTTGCGTACCGACTGCATAAAAACTCATGGCTTCATGTCATACAGTAAATTGCACTTTCATGCTCATGTTCATTATGCGTGTTCTCTGGGACTCAGAAGGCTAGGGCATATTCGCTTTATTACTTATAACTTCTCTTCCTTAGACAGAATTTTGGTTTTATAGGTCAAGGATCGAGTATGCTTCGGTGGTATGGAATAATCTTACTCTGACTGATTCTAATATTCCTCGTAAGTACGAGTCGATTTTAAATTGCTTTAATTTTAAAACGCTTTGTTTTAGACGACGACATGTGGATGCCATACTTCCTATCAGTGCTTTTCAGAGCAAAATAAATTGTCATTCAATCATGGATACTGTTGGTATGCGTTTGCTCTCAAGGCTAATAAGAGATTTTACACATTTAGTGTGAGCAGAGAGATGTGACATATTCCTTCAGCTAGGTGCGTCATTGTTGCAAATGACGTTTGCAGAGTTTTGGGCATGTTCAGCGAAGTCAGTGTCTCCCTTGAAGACACTTCCTCTGTACAGGAAAGAGTCTAGTGATTGTTATAATCTTAACTAAGTGTATTATTTCTGTTTTTGCTAGTAAGTGGCTATTATACTCAATACGGGAAATGTTTGATTGTTCTATTATATACAGGATGAGTCAGAAGTATGTTTACAAACTTCGTGTTCGTGTTCCAGGATCAAAAATAAGAAAAAATGTTCCTATGAACATGGGGTCGCAAATGTTTCATTTTCGAAATAATAGCCCAAAATAATTTTCAGTGTATGCCTTTATTGCTAAGTATAAGGACAGGGATGTTTCTTTATAACAGATGCTCAAAGGTTGTTCTTCCATTCTCCAGAAATGCCCTAGCACGACGTATACAAGACTGACGAATTCGTTCCTACACACCAGATTTTCCTCGAATCATCTAGCATGCACACTGCACACGTTCGCAGAGGTCGTCATCATTGTTTATGGGTGTTGCATAAACGACGCACTTCAAGTGACCCCACAGATAAAAGTCCAAAGAGTCAGGTCCGGTGACCTCGGTACCCATGCTACTTGGTCACCGCGTCCAATACGTCACTGAGAGTACTGTTCGTTGAGATGATCTCTGACACGACGGCAGAAGTGTGCTGGGGCTCCGTCGTGTATAAACCACATTTGTCATCTTGGATTCAGTGGTACATCTTCAAGGAGATGTGTCAAGTGTCTTCTTAAGAATCGCCGATATGAAGGTCCTCTTAGACGCGATGGAAGTATGTGTGGACCAATAAGCATGTCGCCAACAATTCCTGCTCAAACGTTAATGAGAAATCTTTGCTGGAAACTGGATTTACTTTGATATAAAGTAAATTCATTGAAACTTATTTTTGGCTATTATTTCGAAAATGAAACATTTGCGACCCCATGTTCATAGGAACATTTTTTCTTATTTTTGGTCCTTGAAAACGCACACGAAGTTCTTAAACATACATCTGACTCAACCTGTATATATTTATTTATATATTTAGTTTGGCTTATTTGTTTTTGTATATGTATATATTACCAGTGTTTGCCTGTCATTTGTTCCTCTCTGTTGGCAAACACTTTAATAAATGAAATGAATTAAATTATTATTGTTCCATCTATTCACCAATTTATATGGTATTTATTTCTATGTACTCTAGACAAACTTTGACACTGAGGTACATAGTGCACCAGCTATTTCCGAAAAACTTTTTTTTAATGCGTGTTACATGTATTATATTTTTATATTGTGAGAGATGACTATATGTTTTAAAACAGCGTCTTTCGAATGATGTATAAAGATCCTAAAATGACAGTTATCTGTAGTTCCCTGATGTGTTCGCCCGGAATTTTGGCCAAATATTTTCTGAGGGACAGTTCCAGCTGCTCCTATAATTATTAAGGATTACTTTGCTTTCCATTCCACATTCCCTGTATTTCAATGAGAGGGTCCCAGTATTTCAAGATCTCTGCTTTATTCTTAATTGCATTGCTTTATTGTCATTGTTATTATTATTATTCCATCTATTCACCACTTTATAGGGTATTTGCTTACATGCACCCGAGACAAACGTTGCTCCTAAGGTACATAGTGCAGTACCTATTTCCGAAATACATTTTGTTTTTAATACGTGAGACATGTTAGAGATAACTACGTATTTTACGACAGCGTCTTTCGAATGATGTATGAAGATCGTAAAATGGCAGTCTTCTAAATTTCCCTGATGTCGTGTTCGCCCGGAATGTTGCCCAAGTATTTTCTAAGTGACTTGGATACAGTTCGATTTGCTCCTATAATTATTGGAATTATTTTTCGCTGTATGTCAATGAGAAGTTCCTTTTATTTCAAGATCTTTTCCGCTTCTTTCTTAATCACATTCCTGTCTATTATTATTATTATTATTATTATTATGAAATGATCTAGCTTCGTTATCTGTCTTTTTATATTTTTTAAAGTTTTACAATTATATTAGTGTTCCCTAGGTGGATTATTTTTTTTTATTTATATTCCTTCATTTCTTGCTCTGTGTTAATATTGTTTCTATTTTGGGTTTGCCTGTACTTGGCAGTTATATTTAATACTGTATATGTATAAGTTTAGTTAATCCGTTTGTGTAATATTATCCATTATTATTTCACTATTATTGTATATATTATCAGTGTTTGCCTGTTATTGGCTTCTTGCTGTTGGCAAACACGTAAATAAATTAATTGAATTGAATTGAATTGAATTGAATTGAATTATTTTTTTACGATGAAATGTCGATTGCCTCGCTCCCAACCCCTCAGATGAAAGACCACCCTTCGTCGGCTGTCAGCAACCGCTTATTCAATATATTTGCAGTTAACATCCATTACCGGGTCTGTCCCTCCATCAGCAACCTGAGGACGCACCATGTTGAGGTGATAGGGACCCGCGAAACATGGAAATGTTGGAAACTTTTTTACAAAATTCTACATTCCATGTAACATACATGAAACTGTTATTAAGTACAGTTTTCATTTTTTTATATCTTAATTGCGTCATGTTTGTGTTTTATTGATACAATAATTTATTTACCGTCTATACACAAACTTAAAAATGTTGTTTAAAATTACTTAAATTTATAACATTTTTTCATTAGATACTGGATCTTGTTACATTTTGTATTGACGACATGTTTCGATGTGTATCACATCATCATCAGGTCTATCAATTTTAAAAACTGTTGCACATCTTGCTCTGCGTATATTGATTTGTTTGATTTTTAAGTCTCTTCCCTTAAATTTGAAGGCTGTGCCCGGATGCTTTATATCTGTAAAATTAATTTTAATTTTCAAATCACAGATATAAAGCATCCGGGCACAGCCTTCAAATTTAAGGGAAGAGACTTAAAAATCAAACAAATCAATATACGCAGAGCAAGATGTGCAACAGTTTTTAAAATTGATAGACCTGATGATGATGTGATACACATCGAAACATGTCGTCAATACAAAATGTAACAAGATCCAGTATCTAATGAAAAAATGTTATAAATTTAAGTAATTTTAAACAACATTTTTAAGTTTGTGTATAGACGGTAAATAAATTATTGCATTATTATCATCTTGGCGTCATGCTAGATAGTAAATTGCACTTTCATGCTCAAGTCGATTATGCATATTCTCTAGGACTCAAAATTCTAGGGCTAATTTGCTTTAATACTTCTCTTCCATAGACAGTTTTGTTGTTTTATACAGGCTTATTCATAATTCCCTGACATTTTACAAAATAGTGCCACACTTGTATGGTGCAAAGAATGGTAACATGCGACATGCCGACAGAAAGAGAAACTCTGAGTCATTTTACATATCTCATAAATGCTCTATGACCGTGCGCTGCTTCGTTGGCCACCCTGATCACTGACCTGACGCCATGTGATTTTTTCTTTGGTGGGGGGGAAGTTAAGTTAAGAGCCAGGTCTTTGTACCGCTTCTGAAACGGGATCTGCCTGAGCTGCGAAGATGAATCATCGTTCCCTTCTCATAAATCGATAGTGGAAAGCTGCAGCGAGTATAGGCGGAAATGGATTATCGACTTGACGTTTGCCGAGTCACAAGGGCGGACACAGAGCATTTATGAGGTATGTAAAATAAACTTGGAGAGTTTCTCCTTCTATCTGCATGTCATTTGTTACCATCCATTGCACCATTCAAGTTTAGCGTTCTTTTATAATGTGTCAGGGAATTAAGAATAACTCTGTATATTGCTTTTGTTAGGTCTAGGCTCGAGTATGCTTCGGTGGTATGGAATAAACTTACTGTGACTGATCCTAATATATTAGAAAGTATTTTAAAACAATTGCCATTCTGTATCACTATCAGTTCTTTCGGCTTAATTTTCCTGGTAAGTACGAGCTGATTTTAAGTTCCTTAAATTTTAAATTTTATTGTTTTAGACGACATCTCGATACCTTATTTCTTATCAATGCTTTTAAGAGCAAAATACATTGTCATTTAGTTATGGACACTGCTGGCATACGTGTGCCCTCAAGGCAAATAAGGGATTTTTCTACTTTTAGTGTGAGCAGAGAGATGAGACATAGTCCTTCAGCTAAGTGCGCCAGTGCTGCAAGTGACGCATGCACATATTTAGCGAGGTCAGTGTCTTCCTTGAAGACACTTTCTCTGTACAGAAAAGTGTCTAGATTGATTGTTGTAATTTAACTATGTGTATTATTTCTGTGTTTGCCTATAATTGGCAGTTGTTCTCAATACGAGAATGTTTGATTGTATATCCATTTATATACTTAGTTTTGTTTGTTTGTTTTTCTGCAAATAGTAGCGTATTTAGGGAGATTATTTAATACTTTAATATTTAACCTAATTTCACATTTAAAAATATTACAGTCAGTACTTTATTTTTCCAGGAAACCAAAATACCGATTTATTCTGCTTGCCTGTAATGGAGATGCAGGATTACTAATTATTCTTGCATAGTATCTGTTTCTATATTGACTAAATTAACCAAAATGCGTTTCGTAAAAAAATAACAAGGAATTTCCCTTATTTTGAAATACGTCGACAGCTGTGCACAAATTTATGGACGAGCATCACTGCCTTGCATTTGCCACAACACTACCTACTCTAATGCGTGCAGTCTTTATATGCATTGTGTAGCACATGGTATTTTCACTGTTATTATCAGATTTTCTATTTATATGTAAATTGTCTTCCCTTACCTCATTCATATCGTTGTTAAAGGCTGTCTAAGTTTCCAGTAGTTCTTGAACACCAGTAGTTACATAGCTGTCTGTAGTTAATAATAACATAGGTATAATGTATATAGTAGCTCCATCGAGTGGGCCCAACACCTGAAGACGGAGATAGACTCCCGTCACCGAAATGTCGTGGTGTTATTGGTTTTATTTTGTCTTGGGCGATGGATAATTTCCAGAAATTAGTTTGCTTCAACAACTCACCATCGTCACAAACTTTCGGAATTGAACCTTTTAGTTCTCCAAGCAAAATTTTACATAGACCTATAATCGAATAACTGACACCATTGAGCAGAAAAATCATTGTTAAGAAAATTCTTAGATGCATGCTTAAGTTGTTAAGAAATTCCACACTTTTTATGGGACTATAAGTTTCATTACCGCCCACCTTTCCTGACGAAGGTGAACCCGGTCCACATAATCTCAACATTTTTTCTTAGAATTCACGCACATTTTAGTGTAGAACGATATTATTTGTTGAATATAACATTGTTTCTGAAAGTGTAGAAAATTCTAAAGAGAAACTTTACACTCTCTTGAAATTGTGTTACGAATATCCGTATTGTTTTTCAACGCTAAGTAACTTTTATTTCATACAGGCTTATATAATTATAGGCTGAGAAATAATACGCAAAATAGGCCCATGTGCATTGAATAAGCCTGTATATAATACACGCATAGCGCACTTAGTCGAAACCTTCATCATGAATCATAAAACATGTGTCCTACGACGCTGAGATAGTTAGAAGAACTAGTGATACGTGGTATACATGACCGGAAAAACAACTGCTTCTGTAAAATCGGGACGTTTTATTGATTCACAGAATTCGTTAATACGTATTTACTGCTACTGGAAGAACACAAATTGTTGGCTCATTTGTTCATGAAACATCAATCTGAATTCGAATTCCCTTAAGATATATCATCCTAAGTCAGTTATAGGCCAATATTAAGTAATTGTGTCCACTACTAAGGAAATTGCTGTTCCGATGGTATCTTCACCTTGAAGAAGCCCTCTTTGGGCGGGTGGAAGAGCTTCTGTGCACCAATGAGCCTGAAGGCTATGCTGGCGGTAGCGTAGGACCTCTCTTGTCAGACAGGCCGAAGGTGAGGTGCCAGACTAAAAGAGAAACCCTGGTCCTCCAGTTTGGGGGTTGAGGCGTCGGGCTATCTCCTCGGCACTCGTAAAAATAAACAATTGCTAAACGCCCTAACGGGGAATCGGAGGACTTCGGATAGTGAGTGAGATAAAGAAACACCTGTCACACGCCGTCATGAATTTACTGAAAGAACATTAGAATAAAAATGTACATGATATCCAAAATTACATAGGTCCGGCAATGGTTAGAAAATTGTTCAAAACATATTTAATAAATAACTGCAGAAGCTACAGCTAATCTAGAAATTTCTACTATTTTCTTGAAACCACAAGCTTCACAAAAGTGTGATACTTTAATATGGATGAATTATCTCCATAACTGCTCATCGTATTTCTTTTCAGTATTATTTTAATGTTATTATCCGATCCAAACCTAGAAATTCCGCGCAATCAGTTTTTCCTACCAAAATTGTATATTGAATTTGCGTGCTATATTCTCTGCCCACCTCATCATTCTTAAGAAATGCAACAAAAGGGACAGTTTTATGAGATGTGAGAATATCACGGTTGTAAAGATGTGGATGTTGATTGTCTGGGTTATAACGTGGTGTGGACGAAAGTGCTTCGCTACAGTGATACACATTCAAAGATATTCTCCGAGATTGATGGAAGACTCTAGGGTTACAAACCGCGAAAGCTTCACTTTATATTCTCCGAGATGTTTCGGAGACAGTTGTTGGGTACCGTGTTGTTCTACCAGTGATGGGTATCGCAATCACCAGACACTTATATATTCTTCTTGAAACATTCGCACTTACATTCTAATCTGCATTATGATTGTGTATCGTCATACATGTGTCACCAGTTGAATCAAGTTGGGTGGGCCCCAGGATGGAAGGATGTTAAGGACATTACGGTCGATAGAACTGGCTTAGAACTGTATCCACTACATATCCTGGGGATCTTAGTGGTTTACCGAGTCCATCCATGGAGAGTCTAGAATTTAACCTCTCCCGTAGATTTCGACATACTTCACAACACATGTGATGTTCTCTTTATCTAATGCGGACAATCTAATGACTTCTACTGTTAAGAAATCGTGGCTAAGTCTGACTTCAGAAACAAAAAAGAAGAAGAAATGAAAGACCCACGGAATTTAGATGTGGGTACAGAAGCTTTCCTAGCGGTCAAAACGCTGGGCTTCTAATTCTGGGGTCCCGGGTTCGATTCCCGGTGGTGCCCGGTTTTATAACTTGTGTTGGGCGAGGCCGTGGTCCAGGTATCACGGAGTTTTCCTCCGGGGCTTCCCCGGTTTCTCTGTGGCATCCCAACATTTACTCCATTTTCATCATCATTTGACACAGAAGAGGGCAATGGCAAACCACTTCTGCATCATCTGTCTAGGAAACATATGAACAGGTCCCTATAAGAGGGAACTTGTTCATAATGTCACCAGGGGTCGGCTCCGACCCGATGGTACAAGAAAAATGAAACAGAAGCTTTCATGCATCATACGAGGTGCGATCGGAAAGTTTACAGACTGTGTCAATAGAGGGCAAACCGGATGTAGTACGAGCTTCTGTCGCTAGGGGGTGCGGCCTACATTCATAGTGAATCAGTGTGCCAGCCGGCATCATCGAATTAGCATTTGTTTCTTAGTTACGGGCGTTTTGGTAGTGCATTACACCGACCCTCCTGCGATTTCGGAATGGCG
>NW_019059575.1:583941-598447 GCF_000696155.1 Zootermopsis nevadensis
ACACCATGGCCGTCATTCCGCACCCTCCTTATTCGCCGTGTGCCTTCTTCCTCTTCCCAAAGATGAAAATTCAGCTAAAGGGAATGAGATTTGAGACGATAGAAGAGATTCAGGCAGAATCGCAGATGGTGCTTGACAGGCTGACAAAGAAAGGTTTCCAGGGATGCTTCCAGGCTTGGCAGCGGCGCTGGGATCGTTGTGTTCACTCCCAGGGGAACTACTTCGAGGGTGATGGATGAATTTAATACCTGAGATAAGTGTACGGGTTTTTATAGGCGCAGTCTAGAAACTTTCCGATCGCACCTCGTATAGGCGCACAGGAGGAGAGCAGGAATAGCTCCGACTCATTGTCAACCTCGACACTGAACGGGTGAGTGGTCAGCGTCATGACCCGGAATAACTTTATCCCCCGGAAAGGACCTTGGTACCCTTTGGGCAGGAGACAGGGTTGTCCTCAGAGCCGTCTCGAAAAGGAGGCAAGAAAATCGTCTTAGCAGTTCTGTTTAGAGTTTCTAGTGATGTCTGTTGTGTTTGAACTTACTTAAAGAAGTGGATATTACGTCCGTTCATTTGTGTTGACTAAAAATATAAATAAAGAAACATTTTTTAATTTTTTTTGTAGATTTCATGACGGTGATACACAAATCTGTGGCGACATTCATGATGTAGACATGTAGAAGTCTTTATGAATGTGTATATTGTACAAATTTTGAGATTAAAAATACTCGCATGTTGTTGTAGGTTATACAGTATATCGAATGGTGTTTAATTGAGTACTTTTGATGACGTGCAACGCTCAATGCATTTCAGTGCTACTCACAACAACACTCTACAACACAACAAGAGGCGTAGAAAGTCAAGTATTGTTTAGCCACAGCACAGATGTTATCAAACATGAACGCTGTAAAATAGCAAGTGTGACATGTCACAGAAGTTGCAAGTTCACGCTCCTTTATTGTGTACCTTGCCAAATGATATAACTTGTTTCCCAAGTGACAACAACAGTCAGAACACTTTCACACCTACTTGGAAATAGACTGGAGCTTTAATGGAACAGCCTCATAATACACTATTTCTGGTACTTGTCCGTTATAAATGTTTAAAACACTCATATATATACATATTCAGAAAAATGTCGAAGGATGTCGTACTACACAGATTCTTTAACGACATATTTAGTCAGACAGTTAAGGTAAATGCACTAGATTCTTATGAAAAAATTCTTCTTGGACTAGCATTAGGTTGTCAGTATTAGTAGTTCTCCGTTACAATGTACTGGTGAATGCCATGCCACTGCTAGGCGCAGTGCCTTCAGACGCATGCGACAAGGCACGAATTTTAAATGTAAATTCGAATTTAGAGCAATTTTTAGCACCCTTGCACAGCGTATAAGCAGCTGAAATTTAGTGTACATTCATTACTAGATGGGCTCCCTAGACGAGTAAAATTTCAGGTGAGGTTTCGACATGACCAACCGGACCATTCGCTTGTTAGCCTTGTACGCTGTGTTTGGAAGTATTACTTTCTAACTAATGGTACAGGACATTTTTAATTTCAATATTCTTGTTCACACGTGCAAAACGTTTGACAGTATAGTAGCAAACTATTTACTACGCAAATTTGTTTCATGTTGAACTTGTTAGAAAAATATGACGGTATCGATTATTGATGTGTTGCTAGTGAAATTATGGTTGAGATCGAAGATACCGAAGTTTATATGTGCTCAGTGAGGAAATGCAATTAACAACAGAAAACGAGGATCGCCTGAAAAATATTGTTGTACAGCAGGCGGTATGGAAGACTATAAACTTCCAGCCGTCAACGATTTATGGTTTGTTACTGAAGATAAATCACCTCTGCTATTACAGAAGACTAAGTTCCTAAGAGGGAGAAACCTCTCCTGGTTCAGGGCTATTCCTACATCAGCACGCAACAGTTAAGGAGTGTATATGGTCCAACAAAGGAAGGTCGAAATGTGAAAACAGATATCGTACAGCCTTTATTTCTTCAACCACTGATATTACATTACTGAAAATCACTACAATTCATGAAAATTAATTACTACGCCCTGTTGATGATTGCAGGAAGAACTTCTGAAACGTCGGCAAATATCTACCAGACTACACGTCGCAAAAACCCAGAAAACAGCTATCTCCATTTTCGCCGCCGTGAGAACCTGAAATCTCAAAATTACTAATTAATTCCATTTAATCAGTTATTATTTAAGAACTGAAAGTCGTTCTGCTAACCAAGAAAATCTCCGTAATTACAGTATCCAAAGGTTAATTACCATGTTCAGAGGAGCAAACAGCCATTTATATCTTGAGCCAGATTAATGGAGGCCGCGTCTTCATACCCTATTTCTGGCGTCATTACGTCAGACTTCTCCACGAAAATGTTACATTTTTTGTCTCCATCATGCGTGAGAGCTGGATGTAGCTGTATCGCTGTATCGTTATTTATTTAACACAGGTTACAAGATGCCCACGTATGTGTTGCAAGTGAGATGAGGCAAGAGACAAAGCTGATACCGTAGGCGGCAAATCCTGTATCCTAATCCGCAGCAATCTTTTCTCACGCTTTGCTTATTCGTTTCGCAGTATTCTGGCTTAATCTTATATGAGCTTGTTTCTAGGAAGGACTTGCAGATTTCTTGTACCCATGTCAGTTCATCTCCTTGTATACTCGTATCTCGCGAGACTTTCGTACATAATAATGTTCTGTTTTCCACGAAAAAAAGAATCGTGTGCGAGGTTTGCTGTACGAACCGCTAAACAAAATAATGCAGACAGAGCTCGGTTATTAAAAATTATTTTAAGAATTCATAAATAACAAATTACAGTTTTTGAAAAATATGTGTCGGGATTCACGTATTTAAAACTGAAACATGTCTTCTTGCGTCAGGGATAAATCTTACATTGAATTAATATTGTGTGTCATCTTATCTACGACTCTAATTGTATCCAGGAATCTGTGAACATTTAATAAAAGGCTATTACATAATGAAAAGATTCATAATTCCTGGCGTTCACAAAGTAAAATCATTAGACTGATTAAAGAAATGGGAGTGCATTATAACATTTCTGGGAGAGGAGATCTGCATACAAAATTGTATTGAGGAAACATAGGGAGAAATAGTGGTTGGTTTGAGAGTAATACTAAAATGAATCTTAGAAAGCGTAGGGTTTGAGGTGGTCGTCTGTATTCAAGTGTTGCAGGATAGGGTCTATTGGTGAATGCTAAAATGAAACATCTGGTTCCTTGAATAGATGAATAATTTCTTGAACAGCTGAGTTGATTTCTCAAAGACTATGGCTCCTTGTTCGAGAAATGGAGTTCCTAGAGCATTCAATTCTATGCAAAAATAAGAAATGTAGTGAATGAATATCTTGGGACATACACCTGAGCTGTAATAAGGCCTCCGTATTGGTACAATAACCATATGTGGTTAGATGTACCCAATATTACATTTTGAATTGTAATTAATTTATAATCTTATATTATGCAGCCAGAACGTACAGATATTACAAGCATTCTACGACACTAGTTCTATAATATATTTAGCATTATATCCACACTACTCATATGACCTTGCAAGGTACTATTTTATCAGCGACGTTAATGTTAACTGCGTAGAAAGCGATGGTGATGAATATATTCAATCGCTGAACTACCGTCTCCGACGACTTAGAATTATAACTTATCAATTCGTTTAGTTCCTACCGCTGCTGCTTACATTTGGTTTCTTGTCAAAGCAAGCTTCTTACGCGTTATTTTGATGGGAAGTTCATAACGCGAACTTCCTAAGAGATCGTGTCTTTCCCTGACTACCAACAAGTCTGTCATAATGACATCTCCCTACCCACTTAACAGTTTCATCACCAAATTTTGGCGTGAGATTTGTATTAATCATGTTTATTCAACCTACGTGTTGCTCGTGAGTATGTTCACTTTATAATGAAGCTTCTCCATAAAATAAATGTAGAGAGAGAAGCAAAACGTCGCTGATTTGTAACTGATAATTGCAGAGGATTTATAAATCGCGTATAGCTACTAGCCAATTTAAATTTTAAAGTAATTTGTTTTTGTGAGATATTTATATATATATATATATATATTATTTTACAGCTCTGTCTTTAGGCTTATTGTTAATTTGGTAGCAGTTTCCCAAAACATTTTGAGTAGGCGGAATAATTACTTCTGTCAGCTTGTGAATGTACATATGGTCAGCGACGTTATGCAGACGGAAGTACACAGAAGTTGAGAAATTAGTATCTGAAGTTCAAATTGCTGTTGCAAAGATTAAAAGTTATAAATCGCCAGGCAGTGATCAAACTCCGGTAGAAGTGATTCAAGTAAGAGGTGAAACTTTACGTTCTGAGAACCATAAACCCGTTAATTGTTTCGAATACGGAATAAATTTCCTCAACTGTGGAAGGAGGCTACAATTTACAAAACGGGCGATAAAACTGGGTGTTGTAATTATCGAGGCATATTACTATAATCAACTACAAACAGAATTGTATTCAACGTCATTCTCACAAGGTCAAGTCCATATGTAGATGAAATTATTGGTGTCATCAATGTGGGTTTCGATGTAACAGGTCAACTACTCATCGGATTCTACGTATTCGCCAGATACTAAGAAAATGCGAGTACAGTAAGATCGTACACCAGCAACTGATAGACTTCAAGAAAGCTTATAATTCAGTTATGCATCCTTTGCCTCCCCGTACGTGCTACATGTCCAGCCCATCGGAGCCTGTGAAATTCACTCAGCTCGTCGTTATGTAATATTCCAAATTCCCCAATTATTTCATCCTTCCTAGGTCCAAATATTTCCTGAATACCTTGTTTTCAAACACTTGTAACCCGCGTTCGTCCTTTAAAGTAAGATATCATTTTTCGCAACCATACAAATCAACAGGCAAAATTATCCCGATCTTTGATGTTTTGGATAGTAAACGAAATGATAACAGTTTTTGAATTGTGGAAAAACAAAAACAAGTGTTTCCCGAATGTGTTATGCTCTTAATTTCATCATGGACCTCATTTCCATTTGTTATTGTTGTTCCCAGATACTTAAATTTTGAAACATTTTCAAACGATGTGTTATTTACCTTTGTTGGTGATGCTGATCTCGTTTGCCGCCTTTGTATTTACATTTGTCTAAATTTACTTCAAAGCCTATTTCCTTAGTAACCTTTAGAAGAATTTTTGCATTCTTGGTTATGGTGCCCACACCATCAAGCAGCAAATTGACATCATCCGCATAGGCATGTACCTGGTGTAGACCAGAGCCCTTCGTTTCCTTCTTGTTGTTTTCGTAACACAGAATATTTTTATGGAAAGGGGTTGTTAGCCCTACGCCCAACCCCCAAGCTGCAGGGCCACCCCCTTATCGGCTATCCGCGACTACTTATTCAATATATTTGCAGCTAACATCCATAACTGGAGGCTGTTCCCCCATCCCCAACCTGAGGACGCGCCACGCCGTGGTGACAGGGTCCCACCTATACTGCATTCTGTGAGAGAGTTCATGTTCGCACTGAGATGAGATTGAAGATAGCTAGCTGTCTTCTGGGATCTTCCACCGCGAAGTCTGGTATAAATGTACCGACGTTACACAGGTGCTCCATCATCGCGCTGATGATACAGGCAGCAAGCGTAACAACTCAGATGACAGCCGTCTTCTAAGTTTCTAGGTACTACATTCGCCTAATTCTTGTTGCTGACAGGCCAGGTTATCTGTTATGCTGGATGCTCACATTCTCGTTCTGATAATGGTTTCGTAAGTTTGCTTCTACTGCATCCTTACGTTCACTCAAGTCTGCCAGGAAATGAAACTGTGACGAACTTCACACAAAATGAGTTCCGTAGGATATGTCACGAATGACACTGCGCAGGAAGGTCACATCCAAGTCTCACAGTTCGTTGCTATTCATTCATTCATTACTTAGTTTACCCTCCTGAGGTTTTCCGAACGCTTTGGGAAAGTGCAACGACTGTCCACTTAGTTAGACCTCACTGTAATAGTCTTTGTTGGAAGCATGCAGAAAAGGTGAATGTGAATTACGAGAATGTTAATTTCAATTGGTGCATAGTTATTAGCAGTTACAGTGGTTAAAAGTAGCTCAGTCAGAATAGTGACTGTCTATGGACTGGACGACCCGGATTCTACCTCCTCGATAGGGGCACAGAATTATTCTTCTAACCTCTGTGCCCAGACCGGTCCTGGGGCTCACCTAGACCCCTTTCCAATATATAGCGGGAGCCCTTTTCGGCGGGTAAAGCGCGGCCGAGGCGTGATGCCGACCACTTAACTCTATCTAGTGCCGTGGTTAAGAATGAGTAGGAGCTAAAACTTCTCTCCCCCTAAGCGCCTACAAGGCGTATAGTAGGATGGCTTTATGGCTCTATTTTACTTTTGCAATGGTTAAGAACTGCAAACTATGAATACATTGTAAGCAGATGCAGGCTGTAATTTTAAGAAATGCGGTTACATCTAATAATAAAAATAAATTGAGAAATGTCAAGTTTCAATGAACCAGTGTTGTGCAGGGGAGGGAGAATAGTAGATTTTAGTACTGAAATTCAACTAGAAATTACTTCTTCCTTATCTTCATTTATCGCACTTTCTCTATTCTACCGCTTTTGTAGCTTCCATGTCCTTTCTTTCACATACTTTTCCCATTCCCTTCACTCGACTGTCCTATCACCCTTTCCTACTTCCTTTGTAACTTTCATACATTCATTTTTTATTTCATGTTTCCCTTTACTATTTATTTCATTTGACCGTTCTGTCGTTATTACTTCCCCCATTTAACTTTCTTTGTCAGTAGCATATAGAAAATTGCCGATGAAGTAAATTAGCCGTTTTACGTGTTACGATACTTGGACGTTAATTCAAGAGATCCGCGCTCACTAAAATAAATCTCAAGGAAGAATGACAACATAAAACTGTATTATACAGTGTGGGTCACAAGTATGTTTAAAAACTTTGTGTGCGTGTTCCTGGATCAAAAATAAGAAAAATGTTCGTATGAACATGCGGTCACAAATGCTTCTTTTTCAAAATAACAGCCAAAATAAGTTTCAATGTATGCCTTTATTGCCAAATATAAGGACAGGAATGTTTCTTTATAACAGATGCTCAAAGTTTGCTCCTCCATTCTGCACGCATGGCCGAGCACGACTTGCACAAGACTGACGAATTCGTTCGTACACACCAGGGTTTCCTCGAATCTTCTGGCATGCATTCTGTTCATGTTCCCATAGGTCGTCTTCATTGTTTATGGATGTTGCATAAACAACAGACTTCAAGTGACCCCACAGATAAAAGTCCAATGGAGTCAGGTCCGGTGACCTCGGTGGCCATGCTACTGGGCCACCACGCCCAATCCATCGCTGAGGGTACCGTTCATTGAGATGATCTCTGATTCGACGGCAGAAGTGTGCTGGGGCTCCGTCGTGCATAAACCACATTTGTCTTCTTGTATTCAGTGGTACATCTTCAAGGAGACGTGGCAAGTGTCTTCTTAAGAATTGCCGGTGTGAAGGTCCACTTGGCCGTGATGGAAGCATGTGTGGACCAATAAGCATGTCGCTAAGAATTCCTGCACAAACGTTATTTAAAAATCTTTGCTTGAAGGTGGATTCACTTTGACGTAAAGTCATTCATTGAAACTTATTTTTGGGTATTCTTTCGAAAATGAAACATTTGTACTCCATGTTTATAGGAACATTTCTTTCTTATTTTTGATCCTGCAACACGCACACAAAATTTGTTAACATACTTTTGATTCAGCCTAATACAGATGATACTGTAAATTTTACCCAGCTCTTAGGAAAAGTCGCGCTTTGCTAAGTTTAAAATCTACGTAGACGCCAGACAATATAAAAAGTCATGGTGTAACGTACGCATATTGAGAGTAACTAGCTTTTCCTTATATATTATGTGAAGCTTTCACGGCGGCTTTCATTAATAAAGTCTTCTCGAGCTATCAGCCGTGTTAGATGGTGAAAATGAGGACAGAGATGGTCCTCGAAACGTCGGCGATTAATCGCCATCTAACATCTGATGGCCCGAGAAGACTTTATTATTGCTGTTCCTTCTTTGATTTCCCCCAGGAGGACACACGGGCTTTGAGCCATGCAACGACCAGTGTCATTTAATGTATGCTTAAATTTTTGTTCGCTAATTTTACGGGGTTGCAAAAACAATATTTCGACAAACTAATAAATCTCAAAGCTGACATTTTTAAAATTATTATTATTGATGTTACAAAATATAGAAATCCAAAGACGAGCTGGCCTTGCACTACACCATACTACACCGTAAATATATTCGATTCGACAAACCAGCAAGCTGCTGGTTTGTACACTAAGGAACCTATTATAAAACAGACTCACGTTGCTGGTTGGCATCTTCGAAGCAGTTTAAAATCCACAGTCTAAAGAGCTACAGACGTCAACTCTATCGCATTAGCATTGCTTTTGTTTTTAAAAAAAAACGATAGGCAGTGTCGGACACTGCCGCAGTTATTTTCGTGAAAACGTCAATCGTGTATAGTATATTGAAATTCAACAAAATATTTGTTTTGAATCGTTTAATTCATTTGCAACTTACATTTATTGAATACAGGGTAGTGGTATGAGAAGTAGGATACATATGGCTTTGAAATTATTTGAATACCTCTTGCAAATGTCAAATCTATACAAGTTTTCCCTTGCGTGGTTGGTTTGTCCAAATCATTCACTAGTTCAAGTTTAAAGAATTTCTGAAGGTACGCACGTAAGAGTTCTAAATTTTCGTCACTAGTGTTGAAATCGCCCATCAGTACGAGCGGTCATTATAAGAGAGTCCAGGGTGTATATAGATGCTTGCCAAAAATGTATCAATTGGATTATGATGAGCACTTCCATCTAATAAACAAAACAAAACAAAATTTCAATATTTCATCTATCGAACTATACCTTTCTATTACATATGAAGAAAAAATTCATAAATCTTTTTTTTTATTATTTTTTCTTAACGAAAATATTAGTTAATAATTAATAGTTTAACTTAGTGATATTGTAAATATAATCGTTGTTATAAATGATTATTTCTTAATTGGTACACATCCATACTTGACCCAGGCTCGTCAGATGCCGCCTGAGTTGTCCGAGCGCGCTTACGTTGCCTATATTCGCGGCAGTACTGCGCGTTGGTTTTGGGTCCGGGCCCGGCGTTTTCGGTGTCATTCTCTTTGGAATTTTGTGCTCTACGCATTCGTGCCCGATTTTTGTAATTCTGGTTTTACTTTGCCCTCATATATCGCGACATTTTAAGAAAATCGGGACATTTTTAAACTTTTTCAAATTCACAGCCTCGTATCTTTTTGAGTTTTTGAGATACACACTTGGAGGCCAGGATGAGTTGTAACATATACACCCCTCTTCAAAACAACACTCAGATCGGATAATTAGTCTCTGAGATATGATCCCGTTTATGGACACGCGTCGAATCCGGAAAGTCGAAAATCGTGGGTTCACTTTGCGCGTGCGCAGTTCGCGACGTCCGGCCGCCACGAATGTCGGAGCGGTACTGGTACAAACTTTCATCCTTCCTCTTTAAGACGAGAATAAGATGGAGGCGCTATGTCTATTTTTAGCCGAGTTATTGAAGTTTGAAATTACTTCGACAGAAACTGTCGCTCATTTGGGCGCGATTGCCTCCCCACACCCGGCATCGATTTTAAAGACGTTTTCACGTCAAACGATCAATGCCAACTACCGGTATTGTAGGCTTACGAAAGCAGAATCCATCACTCACTTCACATACCTCAGCCTGCCATTCATTAGCCCGTGTTCAGGAAGAGACAGAAAACGTCATTATAGACCTGTAATTGCTGATTGGCGTGTGCGCTCCATAATAACGTTTTGAATGGATTAGCCGCATATGAAACTATGTAGGTAGTTTATCACAATGGGTGTTTACCTAATACTCGACACGGTCTCTCCCTAATTACATATTTGCTTCTAAATCTCCATAAATAACTACAGCTCGTTAAAACTGTAGTTAAATCAGTAAATATTTCTTTCTTGGACTGTAGTAATCATGTATAACTTTTTCTGGACTCGTATTAACCAGTACTTCGACGATGCGAAACGTTTACAGAGGAATAGACACCATATTTTCCAGCCTAGTTATGCAGTATATTGCCTTCTTCTTTTATTATATCTCTTAATCCATTTACATCACCGAAACGGCCTAAAAAAAAGTTCTGAGAAGCGTATGGAAGAATTCAGTATTATAACCTGCGGCGTGCTAGTCCTATGACGCCTGTAGTGCATGGTGTTTCGTAGCTACATTGGAATTCTGCTTGGACAGGAGTTTGTGACAACCAACCAGAAAGCTAATTAATCTCGGTGGGATTCTTTCGTCAAAATTCATAGCGTATAAAATCTAGAGCAACCAAACACAAACAATTCAATGAAATATGAGGCGAAGCTTAGGACATCGGTTCGTTCAATCGGGCCCACTCTAACACTATTATCTTGAAAGTAGGATTTTAAGTGTTACAGGTAGCTCTAAAACACACAGATTGATAAAAGACAATTCTTTCTCCAACTTCAGTTCAGTTCGGTTTGCGTTGGAGCTATGTTAAATCTCTAATCTAATTTCGTCTGTGGATGAACATGTGAGTGTGTGGGACGTCAGCTTGTAAATGTCTGCGGTTTCGTTCTATAGGTGAGATCGTTTAAAGGAAAATCTTTTTCCCACATACCTCTGGAGCTAACCGTGATTCAGAACACCAGGCCTAACTGTTAATTTAAATTCATTAATTCACCGGCATCATAATTTTTCACAATGGAGCTATTTACAAACTACTCTGGGTTTAGTTAATAGTTAAGTCACCCTCTTTTAAATTCAAATGCATTTTATTCCATGCGTGATGGGAGTGTTCATGTTTAAAATGATATGCAAAAAAGACTTTCACACAACTGCGAAACTCCTGACTCCCATTCCACAGACTCGAAGCTGCCTGCGACAGCTTCGTTTTCATGTATCATAAAAGTAGCCGTCACAAACTTGCATACTTCTAGGTCACAGAAAAATTGTGCAACATTGCAACACGAAAAGCATAGCCCCGACGAGTGAAAACGGCTCAAAAGCTCTCAGCACAGCAAAGATAGCAAGGCTGTACTGTTGTTTTAGCGCCGAGCGGAAAGTTGGGATTAAACGCTTGTATGGCCTTAAAGCATAAAATTTTGTGATGACTGCCACATTCTGCACTACATATCTTAACATATTCAAAAATTTATTACAGAACGACACGAGATTATCGACGATAACATTTTTATCAACTGGTACACCATATTTAGAGAACTAAATTTAGTCGTTCCAGTTTGATGAAACAATAGCTGTTTGTTGACAAATCTATAGGATATAAAGAACTTTGATTTATATCTTAATTGCGTCATGTTTGTGTTTTATTGATACAATAATTTATTTACCGTCTATACACAAACTTAAAAATGTTGTTTAAAATTACTTAAAATTATAACATTTTTTCATTAGATACTGGATCTTGTTACATTTTGTATTGACGACATGTTTCGATGTGTATTACATCATCATCAGGTCTATCAATTTTAAAAACTGTTGCACATCTTGCTCTGCGTATATTGATTTGTTTGATTTTTAAGTCTCTTCCTGATGATGTAATACACATCGAAACATGTCGTCAATACAAAATGTAACAAGATCCAGTATCTAATGAAAAAATGTTATAATTTTAAGTAATTTTAAACAACATTTTTAAGTTTGTGTATAGACGGTAAATAAATTATTGAAAGAACTTTGAATTTAAGTTTCAAATGTAGCCACTTTGAATATTTGAAATTAGCACGTTAATTACAAGTTCTGTATTTTACACACGCACACTTGTCAATTCATACATGTGCATGAGAACACCACATATATGTTTACGCACGTACATTAACATCACCTGTTATACGGTTTCTAGCATTCCTACCTTGTAAGTTCTCATACAATTCCTTCCTTTAACAACCTGACTACATTTTGGCATTAAGTGTATATTGCAATTATAGCCGACAACTCGGCGTAATAATTACTGTTTTAGGAGGTGTCACTTATAACCTCGAACTTGAAAACTATTTTGAAAACGGAAATAAACTTTCGGGTTCCACAAAACGGTTTGCCAGTCCAGGTTCGTGGTTCGATTCCCGAACGGGCTGAACCTTGAGATGAGGGGTAAACCAGGCTTTGGCGTATTAATCTGGTTTATATAAACGAAGGAGGTATGATTAGATGATATTTGGTACGTCTTAAATCATCCAAATTTGAGTGATTTTATTAATTTTGGTATTGTTAAATATATTAAATTGGAAGAGAGTGGCGAAACTTGAACGTCTCTCCTCCCGACATTAAGTCTAGCGGGAACGAGACTTTAATAAAGCTTTTGCACTCGTAAAGTTTGTTTACGAGGCGAAAACTTAAGTCCTTCCAGATGTGGAATGACGGTTGTCTTACAACCGTCGCCTGACTGCGACTGGAACCAATGAAATTCGAATGTGGCTTTCGGCGCGTTTCCGATGTCATGCTGTGACTTTTTGGGGGACGAATCGGATCGCCGAGTTGCGGGGTTATTTATCGCGGGATTATGTTGTTGTGCGCTCTCAAATGTTTTGGTTCTTCAAGTCGAGCAGACAGGTTATGCTTATACCTTTAAATTTCAAGTAAAAAGACAAACATCCGAATCATCACGCTGACTCCGACCAGAGAAATTGCTTGTCCAACAGTGTGCCATAAGGCAATAAAAAGGGCATCTTCAAAGTAACTTCGGTGCGCTGTTCAGTAACTCAACCCCAGAGATTTCACTTCCTTGGCGCAAATCCCGTTCCAACTATCACAGTCCCCTTATAATCCCTGAGAGTCGGAGACCCTTGCTCCCCGACAAATCCTGCACCAAATATCCCTTTATATCCTTCCGCATATCCAAATTTATATCAAGCTGTAACCGCGCGCAAACCGGGCACGCTACTGGGTTTGATCCTGTGGCAACCAAAGTAAGAATACGAATCGTGTGCGGAAGGGCGGTTGTAACGGAAAGAATATCTACGCAGAATGACAATCCATAAAGTAAGCCATCAGTTTTTGTTGTGTTATTGGTAAGCCTAAACATGGTGCAGATCCTTATTAAAATCTGATATGAGACAATCATCTCAAATTGAGACGTTTGGTGGTTTTTATTTCTTCAAACTATGTAACAAAATACATATCAGATTTATAACATTACATGTACCAGAGTGGTCAAAATGCAATTTATTCTGGTACAAAGTTTGGAAATAATAAATAATTGTTAGAGTAAAATAAAACAAAAGGAATTAAAACAACTATGAATGGAGCATACCTAAGAAAATTGAGATGATTCTGATGATGTATGAAATTAAGTAAGCAGAAGATGTATGGATATTGAGAGACAGACTATGAACTCAATTATAAAACAGGACAAATAGTTGGTCATATATATTGAATACAAGATTTAATTGGAAGAAGGAAATATGCATGTAACTGTGTACGCAAGAGGCTATGAGAGTTAAGGATGGTGGAAAACGGACATCTTAAAATGAAGCGTGATTGGGAAAATATTGCTCAGGGAAGTGTCCTGAGTAAGAACCGGGATAGCTCAGTCACTAACTGCGGGTTGGACGACTGGGGTTCCAGGATTTTTCCTCTAGTCTCATCGTCCAGATCATGTCTATCCAATCTATCCTATCCAATGGGTACCGGGGTCCATTCCACGGGGTAAAGCACTGCTAGGGCGTGATGCTGACCACTCCCGCCCACCTAGTGCCGAGGTCAAGAATGAGTAGGAGTTCTATCACCCCCCCCCCTTAGCGAACTACATGGCGTGTAGCAGGACTACTTTACTTTTTTGTGTGTGCTACGTACGGTAAAGAGGATATGGAATAACTAGAAATCGTGAAGATGAGTTAGTAGACGGAAAATTTACAAGTATATACCCAGAAATTTGAGTTAGAAGAAAAGTTGGAAAAAAGAAACTGGTAGAGAACTAAACTAATATTTAATTAAGTGTAAAGAGAAAGGTTATTTAAGATTTATAAAGATGAAATAGCGCAAATTAATCGGATAGCAAGGATGAGAGGCAGTGGAAAATAAAAATAGAGAGTATAAAATAGTTGAATTGTATAAACTAAATAGTGTGAGATGAGTATAAAAATAAGCGGAAACACACAAAAGGATCACAGTTATATCCGACTGTGCAAATTGCAAGTGTTAATACCTGTTAATGTCAATGTTTTTACCTCTTGCTTCCTCCCCTTGAGCATAACTATATAAAATTAATGGTAGAATTTTCTTGAAGAAATAACTTATGCGTTCTGTGTAATATCTTCCCACATTTACATATTGCGATATTTGTCTTCCTGAAGGAAGTCTTGGTTATTTCGGAGCAATAAAGTTCTTCCCATCTGC
>NW_019059575.1:598473-641871 GCF_000696155.1 Zootermopsis nevadensis
AATAAACTGCTCAGTAGTAAGACTATAAAAATGGATAAATTCTCCGTATTAGGATACATCTTAGTTTCCCAGATTCCAGATCGTAATCTGCCTGAATTTTCTCTCGTTCAGTTAATTGCACTTCCAATTCATTTTAATTCAGTTTAAGAAGATCAACTGCATGAGTTTCGTAAACAATTCAACAGAAGTTGTAATGGAAGACCCACTTAGTCGCCAATGAAGAAAGTCTAAAATTATGGAATTTTTGTAAACGACAAACTAAAATTTCCTATGCAATAAATATTATATGATAATTTCTGTGTAATGCTTGTAGAGGGCGGTGGGTGAGCACTTCATATATTTCTATATCATGAACGTATCTGTTAATGATTTTATGTAGGGTTTCGTCTAAAGAACCATGAATCTCTTCCGCTGTATCAAATAGTACATGGACCAGCTTTCGCTTCGACTTTCTATTGACACATAAATCTGGAATATTCTGAGTATATTTTGTTTGCAAACGATTTCAACAGTTTACAGTATGTATACAAACAAATATAATAAATGCGATACGATGAGCGTTCCATTATAGACAGATATAAAAGTGAATATGTATATATATATGAGTGGATAAATAGATGAATTAAATATATAATGTTGCCTTTGTGTCTTTATACATACATGTTTTATTACATTCCATTGATCCATAAGACAGTCAGATGATAATAGGATGTGAAAAAAGTCATATTAATAATACAATACATATTATAAAATACAATTCATACTATTATATAAATTTCACATATACAAACAAAAAGTTCACCTAAAGTAATGATAAGTTACAAATAGATCTAACCCTTACACACAGAAGAAAATGTATCACTTATTTGTAAACAACATAAATTCATTGACATAGTAAAAGGAGTGTGTAATTAAGTATCTTTTTAATGCTATCTTAAATTGCTCCTTCTTATTTACAAGACTTGTGAGATTTGATGGTAGACTGTTGAAAATTTTGATTCCTGCATAATATGCACTCTTCTGAAAGCATGAGAGGTTGGCAATTGGTCTATGAAGCTGATTTTTAATCCTTGTGTTGACACTTTGTATAGCAGAATTAGTATGAAAGATTCTTCGTTATTTACAATAAAGTTCATTAATCCAGAGAAGGAAAGTTGTGAAATGCGTTAACTATTGTCGCCTTTTCTTGTAATTATTCTTCACTGTTGTAAGATATTCTGACAAAACACTGGATTTTGCCACATTCTTTACACTGCATTGAAGAGAATATTGATTATTTAATTTAAGGAACCGTATGCGGTGTTTACACTTTAATGAAGATTTAATTACATAGGCTGTTTTAAATTTAATAATGTAAGTAGTTTTAAATACATACAGAAAAGTTTGCATTTCATTCTGTGGTATGTATAGGGGCCAAAATGATGACATCTATCTCATATGTTTGGTGTTTGCCAGGGAACAGGGCTGACTGAAGAATCCCTCCGCTTTGTCACAAAACGCGAATTGCTTAAACTTCTGTTAAAAGTGTAGTGAAGTTCTAAGCATGGATTGAGCAACGGTCTCATTGCTACTAAGAATGATGTAGAAACAACTTTCCTGGAAGAAACCAACAGATATTTAGCCATGATTATCCTTTATCTTTTGAGCAAGTTGTGACATAATTTACAATGGAATTACTTTTTTTAAATGTTATCATTTCCGAAAATAAGTATTTCGAAGTGAGTAACTGTTTAAACGTCACACATATTTACGTTTAATAAAACCGAACTATCTTGTACTTATTAAGTAATTTAGATTCAAACCATTTATGCAATACTGGCCAATGTAAGAAGTGTAAAATATCTAAGATTTTCAAATTTGTAACTTTCGGTAGGAACAGAAATGTGTTTCTACCGTGTACAGAAACAATCTGGTGCCACCGTGCCTCCTATCCAGATTATTTCCCGGCAGACGTGCAGTTATAAATGGATCTGTAGGCCTTACCCAAGACCTCATGCGTTTTCAAAATGTCGAGCTTAAGCACTGGAAAATTTTTAAACAGCTTATGTAAGTTTGATACTTCTGTCTGACATACGTGTGTCGAAACGTTTGCTTTCTGATTATTTTAAACTTGTGTATCACCTGTGTAGCAAATATCGAGTAAGTTGTTGAATAATACCGAATATAATGCTAGCGTATTGGCAAAGGAATGAGAAAACTGAATTACGAAAATTTATGTAATTTATGAACTTCAAAGAATAATGTCAGAGTGACAAATACGAAGAGTAAGGTGAAAGTTACATGTCACCCTAGCATGTAAAAATGTGTATTTAAATCTAAAACGGAGACTCAAATGACAGGATATTTTAATATTAGCCTTGCACGAACGTGAAAATATCAATTTAATCCTGTTGATTTTATGATTTGAGCGGAAGTTACTTTTCATTTTCATTTCATTTTCAGAGAACCAGAAGATTAAACCTACAGAACGATCCTCTAAGTTGTTGGTAACAAACTAGAATACTACATTATGTTACAACCAGGAGACCACAGTCTGAACTCTGAATTTGCTTTGGAGTGTGAGGAATAAACATTCGAATTCAGGGTCCAAGAAATATTTTAATGTGTAAGGAAGAAGCAAGATACCTGATAGGTGCTAGTAGTTTTTGCTATTTATAAGCAAATAATTTATGATATTTAGTATTTATTTCAGTAGTAGACTCCTGTTTACACATTCGATTTAATGCTATTGAACACTATTTTTTCTTGTTTTTCATAATTTAATATTGGCATGAAGAAGAACTTTAGTAGTCCCGAAGGCCGTTCCATTTATTTTCCTCCACTCTGTACTCACATTGTGACTTCTGGCCAGATTCTAGGAAAGTCTGGAGTGAGATATTTTGCAATAACCGCAAGGGAAATGAATTGGGATGGTTTTCCCTCAGAGCGCTGGGGAAGGAATTTCTGTCCTACAACTCTCTGTGTTGCTCACTTGGAGGTTTCTTTGATCAAAGAAAGTTCTGTGTGATTGTATATAACATTCTTGGTTTTGGTTCCAGTGGGAAATTATTTGAAATCACTGAAGTAAGCTCGATCTACCTTATCTATCTGTTTCCCAGTCTATGATTTTAAATAACATATATTGAAAAATGAGTAAAATTAGTAGGTTCCTTTATTACTGCACAGTAAATCGGACTGAAAGACTGCAAGGCAGTGATAATAGATCAATTAAATTCAGTTATTTATTATTAGTGTGCTGCATCAACAGTTAGATATGGAATTAGATTCAGCACAAAAACAAATAGATACAGCTATATAACAATAATCAAACTGTCTGGGTACTACAACGCGAAGGGTATCACACAGAGGGACTAGTGAGCAACAGGAAGAATTTACTTTAAAACATACTGCAATGAAACCAAGTGCTTAATAAACTATGTCAATATTTATATTTCTTCATTTTTTGCTCTGTGTTAATGTTGTTTCTATTTTGGGTTAGCCTATATTTGGCTGTTGTATTTAATAATGTACATATAATATGTTTAGTTAATTTGTTTGTAAAATATTTTTCATTATTATTGTATGTATGTATTATAAGTGTGTGCCTGTTATTGGCTTCTTGCTGTTGGCAAACACGTAAATAAATTAATTGAATTGAATTGAATTTAATTGAATAAGTATAAATCCAGTTCAATTAATACGAGCCTAAATTTGAAAAAGGGGAGACG
This sequence comes from Zootermopsis nevadensis, assembly GCF_000696155.1. The sequence continues at coordinate 602,181 of NW_019059575.1, forward strand.
TGTAAAGCAAACAAAATGGATTGTTCAATCAGAACAATTTATGTCACACGAATGACAAAAACAGTTCAACACAAGTTAAAGTAGTGAGTAAGAGGTGAGAAGGTAAAATATGTGCTATATAATTAGATTAGCAGTGGCCGTGCCGTCTAAGGCGTAGGCCTTTGTGCCGCTTGGTCGCGGGGACCGTGGGTTCGAATCCCACTCAAGCCGAGGATATTTTTCTGTGTTGTGTTGTCCTGTGTACAGGTAGAGGCCTTGTGACGGGCCGATCCCTCGTCCAAGGAGTCCTACCGAATGTCTATAGATCAAGCCTACTGAAAAAAAGAAGTTGGAGACCCGTAAAGGGTACCGGAAAATGTAGAAACATTGTTAAACCGGAAAAAGAAGAATAATTAAATTAAATGGAGTTCATATATAATAAATTCAAGTATCATAGTTATTATAAAACACGAGAATAAAGGAACACTTTTCATATTAAATATATCAAAGTTTTTAAAAACAGCGTTAACAGTTGACGCGAATGTGAAACGACAATTTTTATTTGAAGGATTGTAATTGAAATCTCTGAGAAATCGAGTAGGGACTAGAAAAATAACAATAACACTTCGGAAGAAAGTCGCTGGAAGACTATTAGTAGATATAAGTATAAGAATTAATAATAATAGCAAACCGAAAACAAAATTTGTAATCAAATCTTCAACCAAATTCAAGAGGACTGGACGTGCACAGAATGTTTGAAAATACTACGAAAATGTATAGAAAATAATTAATTACTTTACTGGTAGCCAAGGAACCAACGAGAATTTGTGATAGTGTTATAATGCATAGTCAATACATTCGAAAACTAGGTGCTCACGTTATGAACGAAACAAATAAATACCTAAACTAGAAGTTATAGGAGAAAATGTAAGTTAAATAACTTTCTGCAAAAGATTAAACACTGAATAGCACAAACTATACAACAAAGATATCAAACACTGCAAATGACAGTAATTTGATGATGTAGCATGTTATTTAATAGCTATATATATTCTGCTCTAGCTCAGGAAGGGTTGAATAAAACAGTGTGATAAAGCGTGCACCTATTTTAAAAGGAGAGAAAAGTGTAAAATAATAGATGTAATAATCATACACCAAAACCCGTTCAGACAAACGTAGATAATCGGGTAACTATGCCTAAACTATGGAATAGAAAATTACAACAAAAACAAACATACCATTCAACAGTCCTGTAGAGCAAGGACATGTTTACTGAATGAGGTTTCTAAAATAACTAATTAAGAGATAGGAAAGCAGAATCAAATATTATGATACAGTGATTGAAAACATGGCGCATGTGGAATATGAAGGCGAAATAATGCCGATGATTACTGCTACAACTGGAAGCTTTTAAGATTATTTCAAAGTTCGCAAATGTCTTCTTTGCTAAACACACCTACATGGAACTACATAACCCTGCCGGTATAAAAACAGCGCACATGTTGAGGAGGTTCTTATAACAGCACTTTCTTAATTGCGACTGCTTTTTCCAGAAAAAACTGTATTATGTGCTTCAGGGTCAAATTTTCTGGCCTGGGCCATCGACATGTACCCTGCAACATGGCTTAAAAATAACAATAACAGTTGTGAAATGTATGGAGAAGAATGATAATATTCTTAAATAATATGCCCCTTACCGCTTATACTATGTTAATTTCACAGTTAGCCATGGTTAAAAAATTGATATCTACTCAGTTAGTTAATAAGATGGAATCGAAGGTTTCTTGCGGCTGTTTTACTCTGTCCTGAATCATGTAAACACAGCTGAGATTTCAAGTTCTCATGGCAGCGAGTATAAAGACAACTGTTCCATGGAATATTGCGCCCTGTACCCTTTTAGAAGTTTACCATCAGTTTAGAGATGACTATCTTCTGGTATAGTGCGCCGTGAAGTCTGGTAGAATTTATCATCTGATAACGGCGGAAATAAGCACGTAACTATTTCGCTAACTTTCGTTCCACATTTATTTTCTCATGTAGGCCTACGTCTAGGTCTTGCAAGTGGTTGAAAGATTTGAGGGTTTCACGACGGCGAGTCTGAAGGTAGCTTTCTTCTGCCCTGATGATGGAAGCTGCGAGGACCTCTGAAACGTTCGTAAACTTCTACCACTTTCTTCAGCTACTGGCCTTCATTACGATATTAACGGCCGTAGTTATACTGTTGAATGCTACAAGCAATGCCAGCTATCTGCATGTGAAGTCTTTCAGAAGTACTGTAATTTATCAAAGATCTATTACAATAATTTGTGATTCATCGTCGTCGTCAAAAAATGACGTCATCAAACAAATGATGCTTCACAACGATGAGATCACCATGGTATTATTAAGTTTTGTTTAATTTTTGTGTATATAGTGACATCTGCTATGTTACGCATTTAAATATATACAGATTGCATGTTATTTTTATTTTAAGAAGATGATACAACTTTGTGCAATTTGTAAAGAAATGTGTGAAAATGCTCCATTCCAAAGTGAATGAATATTCTCAATATCTGCATCTGTGTCTCTACCAGCTTTCGAATACGCGTTCTTGATGGATCGAGTTTAATTGAGTTATAAGACGTACAAAACAGTGAGGGTTTTCCATGCCGCCTAGTTTAATGATCTCGACCATTCCGTTCATTGTTTGCATTTGAGAAGGAATAGAAAATAAAGTTAATTATGTTAGTAACCCGTCAATGTCGTAAACATGTTTATTCAGAAAAATGTACAAATGTTGACGAAAGTTAAGTGGAAGGAATAATAATATTTTAGCATGTGCCGTCAGAGGATTTTTATGAAAACAAAGAGCACTATGAGATTCTAGGTTCCCACGCCGGCGAGAAGCTATTCTAATTACTTAACGCGTTGGATACTGCCGGAAATATTAGCCATATAGCCAGAATATCAGATGAGTTTTTCGAATTTTGAAGCTTTATGGAATACAAACCTTAAAAGTATTTAAGGATATTTTTAAAAAGCTGTCATTGCTATTTTTCATTCGAAGAGAAATATCAAATACAGTGAAAGTTTTAAGGTATGTGACGACAGTGCTTTATGATACGTAAAATTAATTTTTGGAAATGGTCCAAACTTTAAATTATAAATTAATAAAACTACAGCTTATCGAAAGCTGCATTGTGCTTCGTCTTTAAGTAAAAAAAGGAGCAAGAGTACTTAAACCTATTTTTGGGGCCTACTGACTGAGTTAGTCTCAGACCAGAGATCAGCAAGAGAGAACACAGCTTGAGGATCTGATACCCATTGTTCGGTATTGTTCAATTTAATTCTAAAACAATGTGTTTAAGTCGGCAGGCCTAATAAAACACGTGCTTTAAATCGGACAAAATTTACTGTGTTTCGATATTAAATATTCCAGAAAACTTTTTAATCATGGGAGAAAAGGAAAAAGCGGAGAGGAACTCGGGAAATGAGAGAATAAAATGTAGCGGATCTCTAGTATAAAAACCAGACAAATAAAGTCGCGAAACGGCAAGTTTGTGCCAAACAGAAAGTCTATTAAATAGACGTTAATGCAAAAACATGTACGACATTAAGAGACAAGCCCGGGAAAAGGATCAATATTTTTGTTTCGAAAATTGGAGTTAACAATTTAATATATCCTACTTAAAGAATTGAAAGACTTAACATTTAAAACAATTATAGTTTTATTAGATTATTATTGAAATTCATTAACCGTAGAGTTGGTATGCGTTTGCTTTCTCGAATAAGCCTCTGTGCGAATCTATGTAAGCAGCTCTCACAAAAGAGGAAGTTGGAAATCTTGGTCAAAATGTGATTAATGCCAGATGCAAGGAGGGGGGGGAACTTGTACGTAAAAGCGGTGTGTTCTCTCTGCAGTAAAGCACGCAATATTAGTAGCACGTGTTTTCAATGATCCTATGCTGACGTGTCTACATCGTGTGAAATTTGACAATGTGTTATATGTTACAGATGACGTTCCATACATGAAAATACAACAGACTGACTTTGGGACATCTACACTAAACTAAAAGTTACATGATATATGTGAAGCGCACGGTCTGTGAAACAATTCCTGTGCTTTATTCAAATATAGAGAAGTTAGTGGCTGATGGGAAGTCAGTATTTTTGAAATTGCTAGCTGGAACAGAGCTCTCCAAAAACAAAGCTACAGACCCTACTCCCTCCAGTTCCCGTAATTACACGTTTGGAAACCTGGTTATATGTTATTGTGTATTACGCACAAATCTATTTTCTTCTTTGGTAAATGAACTTGACAGCGAAGATATTTTATAATATTGCATGACATATTTAAGGACTCAGAGGTCCGCAGTAACCGCTTGGTCACTGGGACCGTGGGTTCGAATCCCACTCAAGCCATGAATATTTGTCCGCGTTTTTCTGTGTTGTGCTGTCCTGTGTACAGGTACGAAAATCCAAGACAACATAGGCATCATAACAGAATCATGTAGGCGAACAACACCAATTTTTATTTCGCAATTAGAATTACTCAAAATATATGAATATGATGTTAAGGTGGTTAAACGATATGTAACAATAACAAAAATTAAATATTTAGGAATTAATGTATCTTAAGGCAATGTCATAAATTTAAAATAACCGAAACCATAAGATTATGCTCCGTATATTCGTTAGCTGTATATTCAGTGTCACGTTTCAACATTGGGTATGAGGCTCTGTTAGTTCCAAATCCCGTCTGGAGGTGGCGGCGAGGAGATAAATCCCTGTTCCTGCCGGAAATCGAGCCCAGGTCGTTTAGCAATTTATCCCGGCTCATAAGTAAATACACACAGAATAAATGTGTTGGCGAGTTTATAAACGCAGCTGTGATGTCTAGGTGACTATTTTTGGCGGAGTGAAAAATTCGTGAGATTTACGGCTGCTTTAGTACCACAGGAAGGCATCTGTCTTCGGCGGCTCTGTAGACGTTCTTCATGCACATGTTTGTTACGGCGAAACTCCAAAATTAGCTGATGAGAAGATTCGCTGGCTGATGTCGACAGCAGATAAAACAAGTTCTTACACAAGAATTTTTATTTTTCGAAAATAAAAATTTTAAATTTTGAGCTCCTACTCTCAAATCGTAGGGCTCCCAGCTGAGTTTCAGAATCACGAAAACCAAGCACCTAGTTCTGCCTTTCAATGCTCCATTCTAACAAAAGGGGTAAATAACTGACCAGTGTTAGTACAGTCTGTTCAATTAGTAATTGGCCCACTTGTGGGCTTGGCAGTCCGTAAGAGACAGATCAAATTAAATGGTAATATGATAGTACATATGTGCGAGATATTTTGATGTGCTACACATTTTTAATATCTGTCCCGATGCTATGGTTGGGACATGTAGCACGCATGACAGGGACGAGAAATTATCACAAAACTTTAGCCAGAAAATCTGAAAAGAATAGTCTTCTTGGAGTCTAGGCATAGATGAGAGAATTTTATTAAAATGATCTTTAGATAAATAGATTATATGAACTTTATTCGTGTCTAACAACGGTTCGTGGCGAGCTCTTGTTAACACGCTTATGAACTTTCCGTTTAATAGAAAATGGGGAATTCTTTGAATAGCTGAGCCACTAGTAACTTTAAAAGAAGACTTTTGCTCCACGTCGTTAATTATCTGTCAGTGGGACCAACTTGACACCATAGGCATTGCGCCTAAATTTTATAGACACGTCATTGCTCTCCCATCATTATGTGGAACAACTTTGTAGGAGTGGTAAATATTTTAACAATTAAGGATTCTCAAACTTGCGAATAAACATTTTCAAGGTGAAGTAAGATTTGTCTCAAAAATGGCTGTCTTCTGCGTTGTAGCGCCGTGAAGTCTGGACGATTACCAACCTTTCAGATGCTGCATCCTTCGTCAGAGCGATCATCATCAACTTGATGATGGGAGCAGCAAGTACCTTTGAAATGTCTGTAAACATCTACAAGACTACACGGCTTTGATCCCAGATGATAGGCATCTTAATATTCGCTGCAGTCAGAACCTTATATCTTACCAAGAGTTGTATGACCATTAGTTTTAAATAATAAAAACATATGATTCCTTTCCAAAGCACAACTTAAAGTTGGCCTACAGTATGGTTCATAGTTTCCAAAGTACCTTGAATAGTTTGAAACTCATGCTATTGACAGGCTTAGTCAAAATAACTGTCACATAAAGAGCCACAGGCCGAGTGCTGAGCTGTCTTCAAGAATATATTAGCAGTTTTCCATAGTCCCCTTCTTGAAATGGCAGTTTATCGCCTTATGAAAAATATTGTGCAGTCTCTCGTTCCTTGGAAGACTATTACGGATGTAAAATTTATCAATTTATAAAACTACGTTCCTTCCTGGAGGGCCCAACAGATGGGTTTTCCTATTTCCCCTTCTTAAATGAAGACGGATGCTTCCGAAACGTTGTAGTTCTATAATTTTACGATGGACAAAGTCCAAAAGAATAATTTCACATATTAGGACGAACCATCTTCAGAAATCTTCAAACTTTGACTAATTCTTGTCTTCAAAACTGTATTATGTATTTGATCACACGAAAAGCCTTCGGATGAGCCATTGAATTTGTGCTGTAAAATAAGTTTTAGTGAACTATGACACTGCTTTTATTTTTGAAGTGACCTTTATGATGTTACCCCTCACGTATTCCACAAATGACAGATCAATGGAGTATATTGACTGACGTACGAGCCTGCAGAACACTCATTTAGAAAGCTTACTTTTAGAGCAACATTTTCACACTGAGTAGCTTTCAATAAAGTGATTGGCTACGGACTGCACGACCGGGACTCAACTCCCGGCAATTGTGACCACTACTCTATTACTGGGTGCCACTCTTCACATTGTGTAGTGCGGACGGTCGGATCTTCCCCAGGGCTAAATCACTAGCAGTGTGTATCTAAACATTCGCCCCTATAACCTCTGAGATGGAAAGTACGTCTTGCTTTACCTTCAAATAATCATTCATATCTATCTTTAGTTGATCAAGAGAAATTTGTAATTTACTGTAACCCAGTAGTGCAAATTCTTCATTAAATAGTTTATTAATACAATGGCCAAGGCAATTTATGATCTTATGGAATCATAACATTGGAAATTTGGGGAATTAAAACTTTATAAATCTTCAGGCATCGACTCAATTCCAGCAGAACTAATCCATGCATGTGGTACGACACTGCATTCAGAGATACGCAAGCTTATAGTCTCGATTTGGAATCAGGAAATACTACCACAACAATGGAAAGAATCAATTGTTGCCCCTATCTATAAAGCAGAGGGAAAAACTGGGCGCAGTAACTTCCTAGGTATCTCTATGTTGTCAACGTCATACAAAATGTTACAGAATATTCTTCTATCACGGTAAATCCATTTATGAATTAAACAATCGAGGACGATCAGTGTGGATTTCGCAGTAATAGGTCAGCTATTTTTCATATCTTTTGCATTCCACAAATATTAGGTAAAAAGTTGGACTATAATGGGCCAGTTCACCAACTATCTGTGGACTTTAAAATGGCATATGACTCAGTTAGTAGAGAGGAACTGTACGACAATTTGATTGAGTTTGGAATACCAAAGAAACTTGTTAGGTTAATTAAAATATGTATGCATGGCGTATCTAGTAGAGTTCATCTGTTCCCAGTGCGCAATGGCCCAAATACTTTTTAATTTTATTCCAGAACATGTCAACAGGAAGGTCAGAGGGAATCAGGAAGGGCTAGAAATGAACGGCGTGCACCGGGTACGTGCCTATGGTGGTGATGTCAATTTGCTGGGGGACGGTGTAGGTACCATAACCAAGAATGCAGAAACAATCCTACATGTTAGCAAGGAAATAGGCCTAGAAGTAAATGTAGATAAAACTAAATATATGGGCGTAATGCGGGATAAATATCAGCAACAACGGCGGAACATAATTATAAGTAACATCATTTGAAGTTGTTTAGAACTTTAAGTATCTGGGAACAAAATTAACACATAGAAATGAGGTCCATGATGAAATTAAGAGTAGAATACATTCGGTGAACGATTGTTTTTATTCAGTTTAAAAACTGTTATCATCTCGTTTACTATCCAAAACACTGAAGATCAGGACATATAAAACAATAATTTTGCCTGTTGTCTTGTGTGGTTGTGAAAAATGGTCTCTTACTTTGAAGGAAGAACATAGATTACAAGTGTTTGAAAACAGTGTGCTCAGGAGGATATTTCGACCTAGGAGGGATGAAATAGGTGGGGAATTTGGAATATTACATAACGAGGAGCTGAGTGAATTGTACAAGTCACCTAGCATAGTAAGGATACTGAAATCTAGGGGGCTCCAATGGGTTGGAAATGGAGCACTCATGGGGGAAGGCAAAGGGTGTATACAGGATTTTGGTAGGGAATCCTTCTGGAAAAAGACCACTGGGCAGACCAAGAAAGAGAGGGGAGGATAACATCAAGATTTATCTTAGGGAGGTGGGCTGTGAGGATAGAAAATTGATGGAGCTGACTCAGGATCGTGGCCGGTGGCGGGCTTTGGTGCTGTCGATGTTCAACCTGCGGGGTCTGCTATTGGGGATTTAGTTAGTCATGAAAACGTAAGTTTCGTTTGCATATTCAGAAAAAAACATCAGTTTTACCGCATCCTAAGCCAATCCAATTCCACATCTTTACACTTAGGTTTACAAAGAACTGGCTGAGAACGAAATATTTTAGTCTGAAGGACGTCTGTGCTCTGTGCGTGACCAAGATTTTCACGAAGTCATGTCTCGTTCTTGGATGCTCCTCTTTAATCGTTCCTTCGTTCTCCGCCTTTCAATGAAGTTATTTTGTTATATTTTTTTGTTTTGAGAACAAAGGAAGAATTCACAAGTAGCCAAAAATGTTGAAGAAGTATTTCCTGGAAACGGGTGGGGAGTAAATCTGTTAATATGACAAAGCAATGGCCTACTAGAGCGAAATTTCTGTTGACAGTTACTTGCAACCATTCTCAGAAAATCCGTCATTATAAGTCTGTAATGGTTCCTGTTGGTTCAGCGTTCGGTAACGTCGGATGAACTTTGAGAACAAACTTCCTTCCTTATGTAAGAAAACCAATAAGAGTCTTTATGCCGAAGGGGATAACTGTCTGAACAGCAAATAATTATTTATTTCTACAAGACCATTTTTCTATATAATCCCGACGACTTTCGCTTCTGGGGATCTCTCAAGGGAAGGATATTTTCTTCTCTGGGGAATTATGGATAATTGACAATTTTAAAAGTTATAAACACTGCTATATTACGGACTATAACAGCTAATACGTTCTCTCTGCCTCTGTGTAAATGTCGATTTATTAGCACGAAATAAATGGCTCTTAAAAGTGACAGAACTGAGTTAAAAGTATCAGATTAAAAATTGTATTTCGTGTAAGCTTAAGATACTGACGTTTTACAAAAACGCCCAACCACTAAACATTCGTCCTGAAGATAGCAATTGCGATGCATGAAAAATTGACGGATAGTTCTTAACATTCGACACGGCTCACCCCCGAAAGCCGAAGTTACAAATTGTTTGGTTTATGTCATAATTTTATTGTAGCCCACCTTAAGCCGGCATCGAAAAGTAAGACGTGAATGTGTTAGCTAGTTTTCCTCACCTTCGATATTCCAGACAATCAAGCATTTTAACAACTTCCTTAGTTATTTCAGTTTCTTTAGAGCCATTATTTCAAACTTTGATGTTATTAAAAAATAATATTCTAACAAAAGTAAACTGTATTTACATTTTCGTAGTGTTGACTTCTCCAAACCACATGTATTGTTATACGAGGGACGTACAAGTTCCAGAACTGTTTCCGATGGTAACAAATTAAATATACATTCTCGAGCAAAATAAGAGCAGATTAAAAGAAGTTTAGAATATTTATCTTTTTCCTTCCATCTAAATGTGTAAATAATGGAATATGAATTGGTTTAAGTGTCTGTTTTATATTAGCGTGAAGCATGATATTTCATGTGTTAGAAAGAACATATTTTCGAAGCTGTTTGAAAGCACCATGACATGAAAAATATTTATGAATACGTAAGTGGAACTATGAAGAAAACGTTTTACAGTGGGGAACTTCATAACTTCTTCTCTTAACCAAGATTAAGATTATCATATAAAAGTGCTTGACATGAGCAGAACATACATCACTTATGCGGTGAGAAAGTCATGCGAAATTTTAGTATGATAACTGGAAAGGAGAGACAGGAGGATGATATTAAAATTGATCTTCAAGATGTAATATGTAAGTCACTTAAATTAAATGTATGAAATAGATTAATCCGACATAGGAAATTATCCAACAAAATATTTTTTTTTTTGTGAACACAGAAACGAAACTTCCATTCCATAAAATCTGAGAAATTGCTTCGGTGAGTGTGAGAATTGTGCTGTATGAAATTGGTCATATTAGCTTGAAACTCATATAGAGAGCGAAATGTGGTTCTGACACTCGAGCACTTACGTGGCATCCATTAAAGAGATTAGAAATCAATACTCATGTATAAGATTGGAATTGTGCAGTCCGCATTGAAGCACACAAGAGTTTCTACACGAACTCTTTACACGTTTGCAATATGAATGCTCCTACCTGTACATGTGTATTTCTTGATATTAGATTATGTTTAAACAACTTAGTCTTATAATGATTGTTTTGATAACAAGCCTAAATTTTAAGTTAATTAATGTGTGTTTAGTGTATTGTAATTAGAGATGTCGAAAGATCAACAATTAAAGCCACAATCAATAATATTGCTTTGCATCGAATAAACTTCAGAGTTCTGGGTTCGTAGATAGTCTTACAACGGGGCCTCATCAGAGTCATATTTATTGATTATTTCTTACAATTATAAATATGTAACAATGTTATTAGTGCCATTAAAATTCGTTATTATTTTATATTTTTGGAAAGAACTGCATATGATACATCATATTTAATTTATATACCTTCATAACTGCTGATCCACAAATGTTGTTATCAAAAGTTCTGTTTGAATATTTGAACAAGATTTCACTTGCCAAGTTCCAAATTATTGGCTACTTATTACTGAAAAAGTAGAAGCTATCAAAAATTTTTGAACAGTCTATATAGGGAGCCCAGAGCTGAACGGAAAACTTATTCTTTGGAGGCATGTGGAAGGAAAAATAACAAAGAAAAACACATGGAGGAACATTTTGTGGATTAATTATCTATTTCAAATGTGAATAATTAGATTAGTTGTAAGAGTTACAGTTTTCTTTACATATTAATTTCTTTGCAGAAATGTAACTTGCCACATTATTCCCCAGAGAAAGAATAGTTGACATGTGTTTGAAAAAGTTGTAAGACGACACAGATTACCCAATAATTATGATGTAGGATATAAAAATGATAAGGTAGATAATGTAAAATTTTGAAATTTAACACAATTGAAGTCTACTTAGGCCTAACGCAGTCAGCACACATGTGGACCTCTTCATCATCGTCACTATTGTCACCTGTACATGAGTTATGGGCCCATTTCAAGCATGACGAACACCAGATCCGCCTTTCAATAGACTGCGAATAGACATAGCACAACACAGGCAACGTCATCTTGATCATCTTCTCTACTGTCACTCGGGCATAAGGTGGGTACCCAATTCTGCCCTGCCCTATCCTGACCCGAGTATACTCTTTCCAAATTAGGATTGTCCTACCAAAAATGACATCATACAAATAAATAAATATATTTATTTAATACTTTCAAGAAAATGCCTTGTAACATGCATCATTTAACAAAGTGGATATGAATAATGAATAGGTTTCACATTCCCTGGAAGTTGAGGAAAATTTCTAAAATGTAAGATCAAAATCCAGAACGGGTGATTATATCAGAAACTGTAAACAAAAAATGGCGCTGACTGACATGTCATGACCCTATGCTGTATGCTATTGGTATTTCACCCGGTCCCGATAGATAGTAACGCATTTCAGACGAAATAAAGCCGATACCCCGTTCTGACCCGTGGCTCCGTCCTGCCCCCCGTTCCCCTAAAGTTTTAACCAAACATCATATGATATTACGCATTTTTCAATGATCGTTTACTATACATCATTTTAGAATTCTTATTATATGGAGCTGGCACTTAGAAATTCATGAATGCTGTTGTTATTTTGTAAAAAGTAGAAGGTATGAGGATGGAGTGGTCTAAAATACCAAAACGTCCATATCACATTTTACCCAAATACGTGAACCTGTCCTCGAATTCAAGTTAGGGTCAGATGGACGGATACAATAAACCTATACAGGATGAGTTAGAAGTATGTTCACAAACTTCTCGTGCGTGTTCCAGAATCGAAAATAAGAAAAATTGTTCCTATGATCTTAGGGTCGCAAAAGTTTTATTTTTGAAATAATAGACAATGTATGCCTTTATTGCCAAGTATAAGGACAGGGATGTTTCTCTAAAACAGATGCTCAAAGGTTGTTCTTCCAATCTCCAGAAATGCCCTAGCACGACGTACACAAGACTGACGGATTCGTTCGTACACACCAGGGTTTCCTCGAATCATCTGGCATGAATTCTGTTCATGTTCCCATAGGTCGTCTTCATTGTTTATGGGTGATGCATAAACAACGGACTTCAAGTGATCCCACACATAAAAGTCCAATGCAGTCAGATCCGGTGACCACGGTGGCCATGCTACTGGGCGACCACGCCCAGTCCATCACTGAGGGTACTGTTCATTGAGATGATCTCTGACGCGACTGGAGAAGTGTGCTGGGGCTCCGTCGTGTATAAACCACATTTGTCCTCTTGTATTCAGTGGTACATCTTCAAGGAGACGTGGCAAGTGCCATCTTAAGAATCGCCGTATGTAGGTCCTCTTAGACGCGATGGAAGCATGTGTGGACAAATAAACATGTCGCCAACAGTTCCTACCCAAACGTTAATTGAAAAGCTTTGCTGGAAACTGGATTTACTTTGACGTAAAGTCATTCATTGAAACTTATTTTTTGGCTATTATTTCGAGAAATGAAACATTTGTACCCTATATTCATAGGAACATTATTCTTATTTTTTGATCCTGGAACACGCATACGAAGTTTGTATAGTGCAAGTAACACACCGTAACAGATTGAACTGCGACTTCATATGCCACGATAAATCTGTGAACTTATTATCTCACTGAAAGGCAGAATCTTACGTTATTAAGTTGCTGTAGGTGTAGGTTTTTCACACTTGAGAAGACGGCTTTATAAAACCCCCGACATTTCTCTCACGTCCTGGCATCTGACGGGTTAACACGTGTAGTGTAAGACGAAACTACCTGCACGCAGATTCTGAGGCCCATGGTAATAATTTAAAAATAATTTTACAATAAATTGTATCAACTGACAAACAGAATCCGTGCCACGGAATTTAAACTGAACGCGCTTAATGAATGTACTAACTATTTCCATACATATTACGAATGGTGAGGCACGACTCTCTGGTCCTGTACTTTCACCTTCTACATAACAACCATTTATTCGTCTTATTTGACGCATTCTCCTTCTGTATAGAACCATTTTAGTGTTTCATACTATGAATTTCCCTGTGTAACGGTACACATCTGCTTACATTTGGTATTGAATTAGTGATATATTTTTATACCGTTTGCTTGACGAACACTGATGAGATTCATACAAATTCTGAAACAGATTAATAATCAATTATAAAGTTGTTTATTTTTTAGTCTTCTATATCATTCTACCTTTGTAATAACTATTCCATAATCATTGTGTTCAACTATTTAAATCAAACATTTTTAAGACAATAATGCTACAAGTTAATATAAACTTTTAGTCTGATTCCTAAAGAGCTGTTTCTCATTTCTTCGTATATTTAGTAATGTATGACAGTTTTGATCTAATTTTCGGTGTTCGTACATCGAACTCTTCAGTAAACCTGCAATCACATCCAAAATCCGTACCCTCTAATACAAAACCCTTTCCCTCCACTTCATTATTTCAAATTCCAAAATATGCCACAATTTTCATGCAACGTAACACTCAGTATCAAATATGACGGTTAAATATAGCAATAAAAATACTACGTTTCCTTTTCAGGAAATATGACTTCATATTAAATTTTAATTTAAGTAGTCGTGGCTGTCCTCATGTAGTGACACACATTATGTGCGGTCTGATTTCAGGAATATGGGCCCTTGTTCGATTTCAGATGTTACTATCTCTTTCATCCATATTTTGAACTACATCTGATAATAATATCAACAATTTTTCACTCTTTTCGATAACATGTACAATTTTCAGTGTTCTTTACTAATTTTGGTATGCTGATTTCAAGTATGACCTTGAAAAACGCCTAACACGTAAGAATTTTTTGATACAATAACTTTTACTTTTTCTTGTTTCCGTATACAATACAAGATTTAGCCTACTACTGATGTAATTTTTATGGGTTTATTTGCAAAGCTTTTGGTGGTTTTCTTCCTTTCGCTTTCCAAGGAAACCTTTCGCCACAGATACAAAAGATTTCCACGCTGCGAGTTCTTTAGCGGATATTCTGGCTTCAAAATTTCCATCGTCCAATAGTTTTCTGATCTGAGGCCCGGCAAAAATTCCTTCTTTCAGCTTGGCATCACTAAGATTCGGGAAAATCTCCTCAGATATTTGAAACCTTCTTCTTCCTTGTCCATTCCTTTAACAACATTTTTGATAAGTCCTAGTATAACATGAATTGGTGGTAAGAGAACATTTTATGGGTCAACCAAAGGCTTGCTCACAGATATTATTAAGTCCTGTCAGTTTAAAAGAATTCTGAGAATAAAAAGACTGGTTAGATATAATGTGTACCGGAAGTAGAGTAAGCAGACCTAGCTAAGTACCCTCAATGTAAGAGCAGCAATAGATCTTAGGCGATGTAAAAACAAAACAGTATAACATCTAACATAAGGTTTAGGTCTACTACTAAACAGTTATGAGTACATTCTTGCTTCTTATTTACAAAGGAAAATATAACGAGCTGCGATCTAATGTACTTACTTTCCACTGATATCACCAAAATGCACGAACATATGATTTCAACGTTATTTTCTTTTTCTCTACTGATTAAGAAAGAAACGGAAACTGATTGCTGAAATATCTGCAGAGATTAAAAATATATTAGTAAATTTAATGCCAAGTGATGCTTATTTCGAACTCAAATCACAAATTTGTTTTCCGCCATGTTGGTATTACGAAGTGTAAGAAATTGAAGGTATGAGTTTATTTAGGTTCCAATGTCAACGTCTATACTAAATTTAGTTACAATCCGGTTCTCTAGTTGGAGCATGCAGCCAGAAGAACGGAACGACAATCACACATTATCAGCCCTGTATGCGTTCATTTTGTACACATCATGCAAAGAACTCGAAACGATTATTCCCCTAAACGGCATTAACCGTTTGGCTATGCAATGAACACGAGGTTTTACTTTTTTAAAAAAATATCGTAGTGGGTGAATTTCTAAATATTATGTAGACAAATCTTGTGATTCAAAGAGTTTACCAAACAATAGCATGTCCTTTTTTCTGTCTGTGATATTCTGCACCAAATATGGACTGAAAGTTTAATTGTTCAAATTACGAAGATTTGGGATTAATATTGATAATAACATGTCTCCTGTGAAACATCAAAATGCCCCAGTTTGCTTAACATAAATAATTCACAACCATAGATTTTCATAACATTGACAATTTACTTATAACATTCAGAAGAAATTGTAGATAAACTTCTTTTTATAATTTATTTTTGGTTGATAAGAATAAGACCTACGATTTTCGTCATGAATGCCTGCATCGATTAGGGCGGGCACTGATTTATATAGTGTAGCAATTTGTGCCTCTGATTTTGTATATAATTATTCTGTTGTATATCAGACAAAATTATGGCTTACCGACATTGAGGTTATAGGATGTACTACGGCCAAGAAGCGATCCAAAGACATAAGCACTAGTGTATATACACTCGCATATGCAGTGACCACAATAAGGTACTGTACTATTTTGCACCATATATCTCCAAATGGCCAGAAAGGTAAGACGTAATCAGTTGCGGTGAACGGAACACAGAACACAATGAAGAGTAAATCTGCCACGGCCAGGTTGATGATCAAGAGGTTGGTAGTACTGCGCATTTGTTGGTTGGCAGCGACGACGAGGACTACCTGCAACATTAATTGAAGGCGTCACATAACACTGTCATCGCACAGAAAATTTCGATGTCATGCACAATAATGTTGAAATACTACTGGCAGAGGAATGTTCGTGGCAGGATTTAACACTGTCAGATGGAAAACGAATAATTTTCTTTTCAAGATTTATAACACCGAAGTTGCTACTTTAAATGAGAATAACTGAAGGCTTTACTGGTTTGTTTCCCTTCAATATGGTTCAAATATAGAGGTACGTTTCATAATTTTCATAATGAATTAGAAGAATTTAGTTATCGCTTGTGCGTGATCGACTTACAAATGTAGTATAAGGCACGAAGGATTTTAAGATTCTGTGTGTGAAATGATCAACTTATTTCATACAACTTTACCATAATACCCAATTAATGTCATTGCTGTCTTCCTGTGAAGCATTCTCTTTGTAATAGACAAATGGATTTTTTTCACGAAGACTTGGCATCAAGCAGGTATAACTGTTGTACAGTGTTTATAGCGTAATTAAAACTTTTTCGCTGTAAAATTTAATGCTTCAGAATAAAAAAGGGATTTTCGAACGGATATATTAAATGTTGAATAAAGAGAGAGAATTAGTTACAACACTGTTTTATTTTAGCCGTGTAAACTTTTCTATGGAGAGTAATAAGGATGTTTGGAAGATAGGGGAAGTGGCCGGAAGAATGTAGGGGAGAGAAGGACATTACTGTGTCATATTTTTTAGGTTATATTGAATTTTCTTGCTGTTGAGTTCCTACGAATCCTAAAATAACACCATGGCCAATGAGTTGACAAATTCGAGTTCTTGAATGAAATGTAGAGTAAATTTTCTTGAAAACTTTCATTCGTTAATGTTTATGTTCAACCGAAAGAAATTTACCTAAACAAAAACTATCACTGTTTTAATAGAGAAAGAGAAGGCATATGTAAAAACTAATTATTCAAACCACAAACCAGAACACAAGCAAAAAATAACTATTGAAACATGTCTTAAATTTACTGCTTACATTTTGTAAGGTAGAAAAACTGATTGGTCGATTTATTTTTAATATATCACAGGCGTTTGAAGCAGTTGGAAGTGTCTTGTGTATACTTATTATTTCGAATATTGGCGTCTTGCCTACAACTTTCTGAGCTGAAATGCTTCCGTTATCGATGCCTCTGGAAGGTTTTAAATTATTTATTTGGTTTTGAAATTTTTAAGGTGGTGATAGGCCTTGGTTGTGACAGAGTACACCGTATCAGAGCCCAGAAGACAAAATGCGTACGATTAATTTATTATTTCGACTGTTATTTAACACTACTGAGCAATTTAAACTTGAAAAACATTCGCTTAGACAGAATACTCTTCAGTTGACGCTATCTACCCTACGTCAACTGCACAGACTGTGACGAAACACAAACAAGGAGAAAGCAGATGTAACTTCGCGGGTGGTACTAGTAAGGCGAGCTTCGTTTAGACACTTCCGTCTGTTGAATATAACTGTCTCACACTGAGTAACATTAATATCCTATAGATGAGGTTCAAACAGACGCGAAGCTTACATTGTTGCCTTCCGGCGCTCAAAAATATATCGGTGATATTAATGGCCTAACATTCACAATGTTTGAGTTGCGTATTTGCCTACGCCAGCACAATTACACATTTAGGTAAAGTCGTGGACCTCACAAATATCGTGATGTATCGCCCTGCTGCTTATTGTCTCAGTTTCTTTAGTGCGAGTGTACGCCAAGGCGGATGGAAACTGCAACTCATTTTCAGTTACACCTATTTCTCAGTGGAAAACCAGTTGTTTCTTGAATGCTCGTACATACGAGGTGCGATCGGAAAGTTTGAAGACTGCGCGTATAAAAACCCGTACACTTATCTCAGGTATTAAATTCATCCATCACCCTCGAAGTAGTTCCCCTGGGAGTGAACACAACGATGCCAAAGACTCGCCAAAGCGGCTACGGAAACCTATGAAATGCTAAAGCAAGCATTTGGGGAGTCCGCAATGGGTCGTGCACCAACTTTTGTGTGGCATTCACGTTTTAAAAATGGCCGAACCTCTGTCGATGTTGACGAGCGTTCTGGACGACCATCTTCGGGCACAACGCCCGAAAATGTTACGAAGATCGTCGTCGTACCATCAACGACTTGTGCGACATTGTTGGGATAGGCTATGGGACCTGTCCGCTGATTCTAAAGGAAGAACTCCACATGCGACGCATCATGACAACGCGCCAGCGCACACCGCTCTCAAAGTTCGGCAGTTTTTGGCCTCAAACACCATGGCCGTCATCCCGCACCCTCCTTATTCGCCGGATTTAGCTCCGTGTGACTTCTTCCTCTTCCCAAAGATGAAAATTCAGCTAAAGGGAAGGAGATTTGAGACGATAGAAGAGATTCAGGCAGAATCGCAGAAGGTGTTTGACAGGCTGACAAAGAAAGCTTTCCAGGGATGCTTCCAGGCTTGGCAGCGGCGCTGGGATCGTTGTGTTCACTCCCAGGGTAACTACTTCGAGGGTGATGGATGAATTTAATACCTGAGATAAGTGTACGGGTTTTTATAGGCGCAGTCTAGAAACTTTCCGATCGCACCTCGTAGAGGAAAGTGATTCTCTTGCAGATGCCTAGAAGTTTTAAGTAGGGAATGTCTTTATTTATAAGCTTTCTATACAATTAGTGTTGAAGCGGTTATCTGATACAGGATTAGGAGGGGAGGAAAAGGAATAACCAAAAAGTAGGGACACGATTAGCCCATCTCGCCCCCTTTTCTTCATTTTCTGCCCAATCCCGCGCCAACAAGGTTCTTGTTAATTTAATTGTGATTAAAATGTCTCTTTAATATATTTCCTTCCCATAGCCAACTGGACGGGTACTCAGCTCATAGAAAATTTACATGTCGAGTTGCTTCTCAGTTGAGTTTCCAACTTTCCTTCCAGTTGCATTGAAGATGCTGTCGGCTTTCCGAGGTGTACACTGCGCCATATGTGTTATGTTTAGTTGAACGAGAAAGGAGTTAAAGTGGTGGAGTGGAAAAGGACTCTTAGTTAGGTTTCTAGTTGCCATGGTGAACACATGGCCTCACGTATTGACCTGCAGCTAGGAAATCCGGTGCCTGTTCTTAGACATACATTTGTCTCTACATTAGCCTTAGGTGAGCTAAGTACCACTAACTTCCATGGATTAACAGGAGACTAGACGAGTGAAGCTTCTTTGTTTATTCAACGACACTGCTGAGGACTTACAGAGGAAGATGGAGAAGGTGAGTATTAAGGAACAGATGTTATGCAGCTGTGGGCTATGTTGAGTCATCAGAGAATTGTATCAGTGTTGACGTCATGCGGCAGCCCGCTCATCCGGGTCTAACGCTGAGTAAACCCAATGGTATGTTAGTCGATGATCGCCAGGAAGTCCTGCAACGGGTTTCTCTCTGAACTTCGGAAATGAAGTTGTATATTTGAGCGGAAATTTACTGATAGAGCTAATAAAAGACGTTTTCATAAGCAGCTCAAGTACTATGAACAGAAAAATATAATTAGTCTCGGACGATGATGTAATTGGTAGACTAAATTTGCAACGTTTCCTCGTATCAAAACATTTGAAGGATTTTATGGCACAGCGATCTGATCACGGGTGTAATTTGGTAATATTTATGATGATATGTTTCTTGCAAAAATTATTATAACAACTGCCATTGTAATGCTGTTAAGGAATTCTCCGACCTATGATTTGCATTACTAACCGTAATAACACATTCTCCTCCGTGTGTTTGACAATTGTCATGACCCCACAGCTTTTTCTCTCAGTGGATCTAGTTCTTGAAAGTTTAGTCGCCCGTTATTTTATTAGTTTCTTCAGAGGTATAGCTGGAAACCTACAGACATTCGACTAGGTTACAATTTAATTTTATTTCTAAATAGAAGTGCGGGTGGCAGCGGATATCACCAACAAGGAATACACCACGCAATATAAAATGGACCCATATCCTTATCATCGGAACACAATATTTTCTCTCGTGCTACATTGCTTTTATAAGAACTGTTCTGGCTTGATCTAAGGGATAGAAAAGAACCCTATATTTATTGAATGTGTTTAAGAATGGTCATTTATAAATACAAGGTGTGATCCTTCAGCTGCGTCAACTGTTCGTGAAAAGCATCACCTTGCTTCGGCTACCTACCTACCCTGCAGTTATTTTGGTGAATTCTGTGTTATGATCTGTCCTACACCTTAACGGAATAAAATTGTTACTTTACATCTTTAAATGGACTAGACGATTCATTTGTAGTCACTGGTTATAATGTTAATAAAGTATACTTATAAATTCGATACATAAGTACAGGGAGGAAGGCTGCGTGAGGAGAGACAATGAAGAAAATCTAAAGTGTCTTTCGAAATAGGAGTAGGGACAAAGAAAGTTTAATTTTATGCATTATTTTATGTCTTATTACAGATCTGTTAAATTTATTATTGCCCTTGGACGGCGCTAGTTTAAAAGGAGTGACAGCGAAGCTTCAAATTTTACGTAAAATATTAATCTTCATTACAATAATACACACTGTTACAACGTATGGTGTTTGCCGATATTCCGTTAGAATTGTGAATATGATTGAATTAGTTATATTCCAAATAGATATCGTATGGAAAAGCTGAATATAACAAATTGATGTTTCCATGCTTGGTAATATCAATTCCCTTAAATCTCGAAACTGGATTTGCTTCTTTTCAACCTGTGGTTGGGTCGAAAGGGAGAGGTTCCAGATCTCCACGTCATTAATTCTCTTGGTGATACTCTCTCAGGTACATCGGTCAAGAAATAAGTAACCACACTTGTAAAAAAAATAGGACTACAAAAGTTTCATAAGGATAATAAATAATGAGCATACAACAAAAATTAAATCGTTACTCAAGCTCCCAGTCAATAAAAATACTAAACGTTACCCATATTTCAATCAAATGAAGCTTTAAAAGTTTACAATCTATTGAATGACAAGATATTTTCGGCTTCACTTATTTCCTTGCAACCCAGTCCCCTAAATGTTGCTGGCCGCAAACCGCAGCAAGAAACTTTTTACTTGCATGTAACAGCGAGGTAAATAATGCATAAGGATTTTCCTCCACTGCCATTCTACACCTCCAAGGCGTGGAACTAAGTTACCAGGCCAACCTTACTCTTTACAGCATAACGTACTATTAAATGACTTAGGTTTTGATTGTCAGGTTACCTATCCTATACTCCTTTTTAGACAATGTTTTACTTTGGATCTACTTTAATTACCGATTCTCAGTTTTGTTTTCAAGCTGTCGATGTTTGTTTGAATAACGTCTGTACGTAAAATGTGATTTCTTCTGCTCTCCCGACTTGTTTAGGCATATCAATTGCATAAAACAATGGAGTTCCCGATTGACGTTTCTTTGCCTTTTTCGAATGTGCAAATTCTCAAAATGAAGTCTTATAATGCGCGTTCTTGTAAGAAAAATCCGAAATGAATGCTGTGCGAGGTCTATAAACAAGTTAAGCAGAAGCTTGAAACCTTGCATACCGTGCATTGTATTGGAATATAAAACCATGCATACAAACAGAACTGTTTACAAGATAGCTGTCTTCTGGGTTAGAGCGCCATGTAGTCCGGTAGATTTCACATCCATCGCCCTGATCAGTGAGGCAGTATTACCTCTGAAACATCAGTGGAAATCTACCAGACTACACGGCTCAGTAACCCAGAAGACAGAAATCTTCAGACTCACCGCTGTGAAAATCTCGAATCCTACAAATTGTTTACTTTTGAGAGGACATTTATGCCATTTATTTACGCGTTTCGACCTCAAGAGATGATTATCAGTGGCAAAACAAATTAATTCTTATAACATATATATTATATAATTAAAAAGACTATGGTTTTCTACAGAGCATAGAACGTATGTACTTTACAAAACCACACTTATGTAACACCTCACTGGACGTTAATTGCACAGGAGTTGGTGTATTAATTTGAACACTCAGCTTTTATGTCCACTGGCTTGATTGTCGTTTTTGGTCTACAGTGGGCCCTGGTTATGTCGTCTGTGCCTATAAACTTCAACGATGCGTGGGCGTTACTGCCAGTTAAAAAAATGTGCAGAGTATATATTAACTCTGATAACCAGTGTGGCCAATTATTGCATTTGAAATTTACTGGTATTAGCGTCCTTTCAAGTGTAAACCGTTTTTTTACATCATACCTGCAGAAATCATGTATATTAATAAGATTATCTGTATGAGCTCTTGTAATTTCGCGTTTAGAAGTTATTGTATTGAATGAAACATCTCTAACAGTTTGGGATTTTATTCAGTTTCAGAGGTTACAAACTCGTTCTTTGCGAGTTCTTTGCCTTTTTATTAATAGTGCTACGTGGTTTATACCCTTATCAAATATCTTTGAGATCTGCGTAGTGGTTTATAAGCCTGTAGGCCACACTTTAACTTCTTGTACTTTCAGAAACTGCATGAGAAAAATAAACGATTTTAAAACGGACGTAACTTGTTACTGGTGTGAAACTGTTTCATTAGCGTAAGAGCATACGTGGTGTTTAAGAACAGTGTACTGATGAGGATAGGGCTGCTTGGATTGAGAAGAGACTGAAAATATTCAAAAAGGAGAATCTTTATAAATTGTAATCTGTATTGAATACTAGTAGGATAATCAATTTAAGAAGAGTGTGGTGGACAGGGCGTGTAGCACGCACGGATGACATGAATTCCTATAAAGCTTCAGCCGGAAACCTGAAGGAAAGAGACCACTTGGAAGACCTAAGTGTAGATATTAACTCTGAAATAAACTTTAGGCAGATTTGGTGGTAGGGTGTTAACTAGATCTACGGGCTGAAAACATAGTCCAGTGGTATGGTCTTACGGACACGCTAATAAAATTTCGGTTTCCTTTAAAGTTGTGGCTTTCTGTGAGCAGCTAAGCTACAATTATCTTCGTAAAATGATTCTCTCAGTTGAGTTATTTGTTAGTGAATATTCTTAAACTGCTTGTTCTTAACTAGCAGATGCAGTTAACTAAGTAAGAACAATCATTTACGTCGTTTTGCACTTGTAGGAACTAGAAGTTCTGATGAACAATAGGTTATAAAACAAAATCAAATGAAACTAAAACCATTAAGCACATGCGCTGCAAACCGCACACGTGCTTTCAATTACTACTCGTTCACTTCGTAAAATGAAGGCATTACAATCCAGTAGTAGATATCTACAAGATCATACTCATTTTCTAAAGTTGATTTCTTTACTGCATTAACCAACTTCTTTAATTAGTAAGATTCCGAGTGGAGGACAGAAATTTCAGGAATTACGTTCCCGAGAAAACGGTGTTTATGCAGTGGGAAACTGTACATGATTAATCACTTTTCTGATTACATGCTGTGCAGTCAAAACATAATTTTCCAAAGATCCACCGTCAATTCCAAAATATTCACAAATCTCTTAACTCTGTTATGTCATAGAATAAAAGAGAATTTGAGTTATTTGTTGCATCTAAGGTTATTTCATTATTCTGTAAAACCTAAAATGTTGCGTAAACAAACGAGGTTAGTAAGATTATTATGAATTGCATGTCATGAGAGATGCAAGAGATATGGATTCTTCTAAAACCCTAACACGGAAATAATCAACGAAACTACAAAGAAAAGTTAGCTCGACATTTTTGTTCTCACGGCGGTAAAGATGACTATGTGATCTGCGCTGTGAAGTACGAGTTTGGACACAGAAGTGGGTGGTAAAGTTACGAAAGAACTCCCTGCCTCAATCTTTAGAGTGACGCTGGAGGCAGTGTGTTTCACCGAAAAGTTTGTACCCTTTCACATGTCCATACGGCGTCAAAACCCAATACCCACCATGGCTTAAAGAAGAACTTACGTTGTTTGCACTTTGGAATTACGGACGCACAGATAAATTTTCATTTTGAAATTACTGGAGTAATATTTTTAAAAATATTCACTTCCTCCCCGACCACGAAAGTACTAATGACATTTTAGTCTCAAAGTTACCTACTGCGGGAAACCCCATAGTTCGATAAATTGGAAGGCACATGTGTCGACCAAGAGCTAACTAAAGATATCCACGGGTAATCGTGGAGGAGGGATGAGCATCAGGTCAATCGAGATTGTCTCCAGGAATGCGGTCAATTCGACGCATACAACTGCTCAGCTACCGTGAATGATGTTTCGTGCTTTTTTTAATTTAATCCCCACGGTTCGCGTTCCCCAATCATTCTCGATGATAAAGGCCTTTAGGCAAAATTATTCCACCTCGTATTGCAGAGGTCATAGCCAAAGGAATTCTAAACCTTCTAGGTTCAAATCCCAGACATCCAGCCAACCGTAGGTCTTTACTTGAAGGATATATTTTCTGATGGGTCCATCCTCCCAGCAGAAGCAATATCCCCTAGTGTCAACACATTAAGGTCTTTATAAAGCAACAGTTACATTAGACTTATTATGTCTCAAGGTATTCTTTACCAATTCCAGTAAAGCGTTTCGTACGCTGGTGTGGTCTAACCTAGCCTTGTACGATGTCTTTCGCTTGCGAAAGTCTCTGCCCTTAGTTAGCTTTTCGGTTGGTTGGTTGGTTGATCGGTTCCAACAGACAGGTATTTACAACAAAGATGCATAAGTAATTTCATTCTTAAATAAATTTTAAAAATGTACCTTCATTATGTTTTACAAAGATATAATAATGCTACAATACAATAAATGTTATTATTGTTCAACACAAGAACACTTCATTCCTGTGAACTTCTGAGTATTACTATGCTGATAAAATTGTAATTTACAAATATATAGCAATAGGTTATTATAGGAGTTAAGTGGAACAATGGAATTAATTTCAAATCGTTAAAACGGCAGTGTGTTTCCCAAGCATCGGTAAAGTAAAGCCTAGAGTTTGAAGCAAATTACTACTACTACATTTAAATATGTGCATTTTCTGTATTATTAGATAATCCCTTGGAATTGGGAATGAAGAGATGACAAATTCATTATCGTTAAACTCTCGCGATCAATAGAAATCCACTTAGTCACACGAAAATAATCCATTTTTTAAAATGTTCCGTATTATAATGAGCCAGGATCGCAAATCGCCTTCCCATTCCCATGTCTAGACGTAGCAGGAATTTAGCCCACATTTCCATATTCTTAACCTCACTACTCGGTTGATCATGTGAAAAGCCGCAGAGCAGGGATGGAGAAAATCAATAATCTCAATAAAATCTTCGTACCAATAGTTAAAAATGTGACGTAGCTTATGGCCCGAGACGATTATATTGAGTGTAATCGCATTGAATGTTTCAGGTTGTACATAAAATTGGTAACGTTGAGAGCACACAGGATACAGTTGCTGAAATAAATGAAAAAGTATTAAAGTTGCTAGAAACCTCCTACAGGTTAGTAATGAAGTAGGCCTATAAGTAAATATAGACAAAACTAAATACATGGGCGTAATATGGGATCAACATTAGCAACAAGGGCGGAACATAATTGTAAGTAACATCATTTTAAAATGTTTTAAAATTTAAGTATCTAGGAACAACAATAATTAACAGAAATTAGATCCATGATGAAATTAAGAGTAGAATACATTCGAGGAACGTTTGTTTTTATTCAGTTCAAAAACTGTTATCATCCCGTTTACTATCCAAAACACTGAAGATCAGGAAATATGTCTTGTGTGGTTGTGAAAAATGGTCTCTTACGTTGAAGGAAGAACGTAGATTACAAGTGTTTGAAGACAGGAAGCTCAGGAGGATATTTTGACCTAGGAGGGATGAAATAAATGGGCAATTTAGAACATTACATGAAGACGAGCTGCGTGAATTGTACAGGTCATCTGGCAAAGCGAGGATAGTGAAATATGGGAGGTGCCGATGGACTGGACATGTAACATGCATGGGAAGGCAAGAAGTGCATGCAGAATTCTGGTAGGAAATCTTTCAGGAAAACGACCACTGGGTAAATCAAGAAGGAGATGGGATGATATTATGAAGATAAAACTTAGAAAGGTGGGCTATGAGGAAGATAAATGGATGGAATTGGCTCAGGATTTTGGCTAGTGGCGGGATTTGGTGTTATCGGTGTTGGATATGCGGGCCCTTCAACCAGGGAGTTAGTTAGAAAGGAATTAAAGTTATAATTACTCGAGTAAGTATGCTTATATACCTCTTCTCCACTAGGCTTTATGAAATAAACACTACTGAAATTATTAAATTTCGTGTTTATTATGTCTGCATCATAAATATGTAGGGTATACCGGGTGACCAACATCATGGCAATCTTACAGGCCAATTTTTCTAAGCGGCCCTTCACTTTTTGCATTCAATGCCTGGAACAGGGTAATTACAGTTACGTAATCGTTTTAGAAGCGTTCCAAAATGAACAAGTCTGAGTTTCTTCAGTCATATCCCATCAAACCCCTGCTTTAGAAGTAAGTTCGTGCTGAAGTGTTATATTAGTAGATCCCGCAACAATCGGAGAACAATGCTAAGGCATTTAACAACAATATTATGATTATTATTATGTCACTGTAAAATATTTCCTTTACCATCCTCCTATTATAGTGATTTCTCGGCGCTCTAGCCAAACCAGAACATTCTCCAATGCAATTATAACACTCTGTTAACCATTATATTGGCAGTCTGTCTACAAAACAATTTTTTTAAAATAGTCTTGACTTTTATAAAGATGCTCTATATGTTTCAGCCTTAATTGGTCATCTTTATGAAGATCACTTAAGTGTTTGAAACAGATAGATATGATTGCTAAATCATACACATATTTTAAATAGAAAACTTGAAGAACAGTGAATTCCCAGGAATGTTATCTGTTTCATCTATGTATGCAATTTAGCATTCATATCTACTATTTCAAACACTTAAAGAACCATCTGGAGGTGAACATTTAAGGCCGAAACATGTAGTGAATCTTGATAAACATTGAGACTATTTGAAAAAATGGTTGTGTAGACGGACTGTTTACCTAACGATCAACACGCACCAAAATGCATCCCTCAAAATTTATACTCTATAAAGTTTTTGAAATGTATAGATCGGTTGCTCAAAAGTTCTCACTTAAAAACCGCTTGAACTGAAACCGGTCATTTGAACAGACGACCGTAAAATGTAATTATTCACGTTGAAGACAAATAGGCCCATGTGAGTGAATAATTTTTGATGCCTTCGTTTTATATCTGTCATTGATATGCAAGACATTGCGACTCCCATTAATTGTATTAACATGAATTCCACATTCATGTTTCTGAGTTTTAATGTCATTTAAATTTTAACTGCACACTGAAACGACAATTGTTATTATCATTCTGTAACAGTTGGATTAAAGGTCACACTACGATACATTCGCAACAGAGACAGAAAACGATCCAAACAGGAGTTTATTCCAAATTTATCTACAATTTTGTTTAGGGATTCTTGTTTCATATGTTGTGAATTTGTAACAAATTGACATTAAATAACTTAGTTTTTAAAATTCTATGAATAGGCCTTATGATAAAATAACGACAATAGAGGGCCGTGATGGAATACTGGATTTCGAACGAATTCATCATGCATCACAAAGCAGAGAAAACTATTCTGAAAATAATACCTGACATATTGCTAGTAGCAAATACGCAGAAGTGCACAAATCACAGGAAGTAATTATATTAATTAAGATGCAAATTTTATACTAAATACTTGCTCGACACACAGATAACATCCTGTATAGAAGTCATTTTCTTAATAAATTGTTTCGACACACGTGTAACGATACTTGTATGATAAGTCAATTTATATACACATTTATTTAGGTATTTGCGGTTCTTTAAAAATGATTTCTCGTAACGCTCTAATATTAGTACCTTAATTTTCGACAAAAAATAAGCAAAACCCACCATTTCAGTCTCATATGTCATTTCAACTGAATGCAAAAATTTCATTTCGTATTCCATTTCACGAAACTGTTGGTCTGCATGACAGACATTTCTACTACAATTTGGATAACGTTCTCGCTTTATATGCAGATGGTACATTTTAATGCCCTTGACACAGCTATTCTGAAAATTATTCCTGAACGTAAATTATGTGAATATGAAGTAGCTACTTTATTGTAAAAATTTTATCCTACCGCGCCTTGCCTAGTGACTAAGCGACCTATAATATCTCTGATCGTAAAGTCTATCTTAATTAATTCACTTCTATCCACTTTATCAAATCTTATGTTCTTACGCCTTACAAAGGCCACATTACATATTGTATATTGCGCCCCGCTCCCATTTACTTACAATTGAAACCTTCTAAGTATTTTAATCACAAAATTATGTATCTGTGTCTTGCTTATAGTAACTTCCCTTCACATCCCCCTTTATTTAAGCAAATTACTAAAGCGATGCGAAGTTTCAGGTTTTACAATTTCTTCCACTCAAACAAACTCACGTATCGTAGGACCGAATACTCCTAACATAAAATTTTCAGTTTAAACTTTTGTGACGCTCATTCGTATTTCTGGACATTTTCCTTCCTCCCGTTATTTAGTTAAAAGGAAAACTTTTGGGAAGCTTGTATATTTGAATGCTGCGTAAGCCGGCGAATCCAAGGGGATATATGAAAATATAGCATAATATTTTGAAATATTAAATTGATTCTCTTATTTCAATAAGTTCAGTTGCTGAACTTACTTAGTAAAACGCTTGTCCTGGAATTATATTCACTTAAATTGTCAAGCAAAATGAACGAATGGAACACATACAACCTAAATCAATGCACTAGGTCAGACATATTTACACACCATATAAATTTATTTTATAACAATAATCGAAATATAAGGTACCTTAATACAGGATTAACATTAACAATTATGCCATGCTAGTTTTGTAACCTTTTAATATTTTAAATCCTTAAATCAACAGAACATGCATTAACTGTATTTACTAACACAGCAGCATTTTTACATAATCATGTGGCAGCTTAAGCAGACTTGTAAATATTTATAATATTTAAATTGCTCTTAACATGTCTTATTTATCGACATAACAGAGTACTTTTGGGTCATGGTTATGTGCCGGGGGGAGGGGGGAGGAGCAAAAATGGTGTTACAGATACATCTGCACCATCCATATTGCAATATAAATTTTCCTTATTGGACTATAAATTACATAGGACTGTCTTATTTCGTATTAAATAATTATAAACTTCATTTTCGCTTGACGAACGACTCTGAAGGAACGAAAAGCAAGTAATTAATATTTGTCGTACTAAATCACGTTAGTTCTATTTTAGATTGTGCCCAACCTGTCTCTATGGTATGGAATACGTCCATTTTTACTTAGTTAAAAGTCTCCGTCAAAGGGAGAACACACTGCCTGTAGTCCCGGGTCAAACGAACCATAATAAATACAGCTATACAAAAGTCGACAACAGGACTTAGATGCTACATTGCCTGAAACCCAAAGATATATTACTCTTTTCCACCAAAACAAACAAATAAATCTTATGCTTCCCCATTCCCTTCGAGTCTTTTGAGGATTGCGCTGTGTAGAGAAGTTACAAGGCCACATAAACGTTTGCGATCGCAACGATGTGCATATTGAAATATACAGCAACAAAAGCAAACTCAGTGATTCATCAGAATGAGTAACCCTGTTACCAAATTCGCCGGACATTTTGTTGCCTCTGATTAACCGTGACATTACAGCCACCAAAAAATATAAGTAACTTTAGTTGTGTAAATAACCGAATTTTTAGCTACTGTACTGAATAATGTTCATTAGGGTATATGTTAATGTTTAATGTAACGATTAAAGTTATGTTTTATATATGGAAATAAGTTACAGGGAACTGCACGATTAATTAATATTTAGGAGAAAAAAATTTGCATTAGAAAAGGCAATAAATAACAAGCATAGAAAATAACTTACTATGGACACATTCTGTTCTTCTGTCAAACCTCCCGTTGCATCTTTCAGACGAAGAATTCTTGTTCTCAATTCTAAATGCCCATAAGAATTTTCCGTTCAGCCATCTATTAATGGTGCACTGTTTCATATGATACCATCAGATGTGGCGGAAAGAAAGCCTTTGGAACCTTTTTGTACTCTGTACTATATTTCCAATAAGTAATTCCTTTGAGAGGCTTTATTTAGCTTCTTTTTTGCTTTCCTGACACATCGATGATATATGATCGTGAAATTTAGCCCTTTAAAATGGTCTTATGATTTGTTTACAAGTCTGTAATTTGTCATAAAGATACACTTTGTAGCACCTGCATGGTCTTTGTTGTAGCTGTGAGCGCATTTATCACTAGGCTAGACACTAATGGGTTAGCACTCTTGCACAACAAAAGGAATAAATAGTCTCAGTGTGCTTTTTATTACTTGTTTAGGAATGAAAGATAGAAATGCCTGGTGTACATTTATTGCCTTCCGATGCTCTTAAGTGGCTTCCATTGTGGGACGTAATAGTATTGTTGGTGGAAGACTTTGTATGGCAGTTGAGATTGGACTTCCAGACAGTGATATGAATCTAGCTTCAGACTTTTTATTTTATTAATGGGTCTAACACAAAGTGTCACTCAGTAATAATTGCCTTCTCCTCAGTTTCTCCCTCTTCACCTTTATGTGGCAACTTACGATCTCTCATTTAGTAACATGAGAGATTTGAGGTTTTCAGAATTTGGCTGTTGAGATTAAGGACCATCTGCAGTATCTCTTTTTAAATTTGAAAGATGACGTAGACAGTTTGAAGAGGTTGTTTACAATGGAATCATACACACATAAAATTGAACAAAGGATTTCAGTTTAACAGCTTAAGTGACTTCCGGTGTGAAATAGGAAAACAAATTATTATTGTTTATTGTTAAGAAGGCCAACGTAAATTTCGTCAGCATTTTGAGCATTCATAAAATTCTACAGAATGTCCCAACAAGATATATACATTTATAGTTTAAATGCGTCATGTTTGTGTTTTAAAATTCAAATATATAATATAATTCAAGTCTATACACAAACTTTAAATTGTTGATGTTAAAATTTAAAATTAATATTGATATTTTGCGCTATTCATCGTTATTACGATGTTACAGTATTGCGCTTTATACTACTACATGTTTCAATGCATAGCATCATCTTCAGGGTACTAATCACTTGGCATCTAGAACCCTTTCCTTTCCTGGTTGGAAGAATCTAACTGAATAAAATCCCAAGTTGTATGTGATGACAGTACTAATACTGCATATTTTCTCAAGACAGCTGGTCCACCAATGGAAGCAGAAGGTTGGCATGACTGAGATGGCTGGATTAAAAAAACACCTTTAAAATGTTTCATTTAAGTTTATGCAGCTTAAATACATAATCATCATTGATAATAGTATGTGCTGAGGAATACAAAATGTTGAATTATACAATTTTATATACAAAATTACAAAATGATCTAGCAAATACAAAGCCAGTGTCTGAACACAAACTCATCTTTACCATACGAACAGACATTCAACCTGTTACATCAATATTAATCTCATATTTAGAGAGACCATATCTACAGTGTTTCATTTAGAACAGAGATGGATTTTTCTCCAAAGCACTTCCGTATTCGGCATCGCGTTTTCAATTAAACCGGAAATCTGAATATTCTGTTGTTTTAACCTTGATTTATCAAGTGGTCAGATTACATCGAATATGAAATGTTGCATAAACCCTATAAGTTTTTTTTCCTTTCCCAAACGCAGCAGTTACGATGGTAAACTAGTCCCATCCCAAAATATATATAACATATTCGGATGTTAGCGTCTGAAAATAAAAAGTAAAGATAATTCATAATGGTAAATGCTAAGGGAAATAAGGAAAAGAAATTAAAGTTAAGGTCATGTTTAAAAATCAAACTTTTACATCAGATAAAAGGATGCAGAACAAGATGGTCATGTACCTAATTGATTTAGTTACCTACCAGTCTGATGTACACTGACTTAAATTTTACTTGTCTACAATAAAATTCATTATGTTCGATATAGCGGGACAGAACTATTCTACTTTACTTATTTTACTCTCTGCTTTGGAGAGAATGAACATCACTTACAAAATCATGACATGCAGGTTGATTCAATGTTAGGCGTACACATTTCAGTGATGAGGTGCGCACCAAAAAACAATTGTTTCAGGCCATATAATCATACGTCCACAAACTCTTATAATTCAATTAGAGCCCTTTTCAGGCTGGAATTGGCGGACACATACTGCACGGTTGTATGCCAACTTGTCTACCGCGCAGGTCTCAGACCATGCTATCCAGCCATAAACATATAGGAAAGAGAGCAGGCAAATGTTGTCTGCAACTAACGTCATCTCATGGTTTCTTTGCGAACATTGTTTTCAATAATAACAGTATGCATCACCACAGTATAGTAGGATTTAACTTACAATCATGCAGAATTGGTACAGCCACTAGTTATGTTCATAACGAGCTTTGTCTGTCAAATATCAGCATATAAGAAGGGTACTATTTTAAACAGAAATATTTTGAGGATCCATGTTTTTTAAACGTTTACAGTGTTTTAACGCAGACCTGGCCACCAAAATATGTACTTTCAATATTAAATCAATATGTATATATAATTTTTACCCAAGCTACACGCGCCACCGAGATGCAAGGTACAATTTAAAGCAAGTACAGTGAAAGGCTGCATTATTTATCCAACAGAAGACCAGAATCAAAAATATTTACATGTTTTTTTCATTTTGATGTTTCAAAATATTTCTGCAATCAAAATATTATCGTCTTCTTGAAATCACAAATAATCTACTAAATATGATCAATCATGATAACAGTGAATCAATTAAAACTCTGACTACAATCATCAAAAATAATACTCCCGTGCTAAACTCTGTTCATATTTCCTTTGCGTGGAATGATCGTATTATCCCGAATGCTGATATTTTCATAAATGTGGTGCCACTGCTAGCTTGAGATCATTTATAACCAAGGGTATGTACATTGTATTAAGCTTGGTATCCGGTATTAAACTAACATTACTTCGAACAAGTTCTTTGTCCTGTAAGTATAATATAACAGAGAGTCAGGCAACGCTTACGTTTAATAAGCATGTTCCAGTCCATGCATAGAAATAATAATGAAACAGGAAAGACAACAGCTCTTAATCCAGGGCAGCCGTAACACTTCATTCGAGCCTCCAACAGCATGAGCCCTATTCCATAAAATTTTGTTACGTCACAGATATAATAAACACTAAAGGTTCTCATGTTTATGTAATTCCACTAATGAATAGGCTACTGGTGAGAGCCACTCTCATGAAAGTTCTCTGTTACGTGTGAGATACAATGGACAGAAACCAGGACATAGTCGAGCTGAAGAATTTCCTTCTTTGAGAGTTTCGGTCACGAGGTTACTGATACAACTATTCTGCCCGGCATATAACTCCGCGTTTGCTGTGTACATACACTAATTTGTAAAGAAATCTCTTTGTCCTTGACTTAGGACCTTAACTGCTCTTCTCTTGTGTAGATTCAATCTCTGCACAGAAAAATGTGTTCACATTCCGTCCGCCCTTCATGATCTTTTGCACGTCTTCTGATTCTACAGCTGTATGTTTTAAGTGAACTTGCAAAATTCGTTCACATACACTTGATCTCACATAAATACAGGTGTGTTTATGTCGGTGGTGAAGAATGTGCTAATATATAATGACAAATATATGCACAATTTCCACGAATTCTCTGTTCAAATGTTGTATTTTTCAGTTAAGTTGTAAACGTAACTTAGTAATACAATTTCTGGACACTAGCTTCTGAAAGTAAAATTGAAAACAGGATTATATTCGAGATAAGTGTAAGATATTTTAACATAGTAACGAGCAGAAGAGCAGATTTTTTATGTGCTAAATATATATCTGCTTTCCAAAATCCGACAATTTCCACGTAGAAACAGCACAAATATAAATACCTCCAATGTTTCTCC
Source organism: Zootermopsis nevadensis (assembly GCF_000696155.1). Next base: position 636,366 of record NW_019059575.1, read on the forward strand.
ATATGATTTATGGTGAAGCAGTATTCATAATTTTGTAACCATATGGGGTCAATCTGTAAAAATCAGTACACGGGTTAAAATGCGTCATTCGTGGTATGCAACTGAAAGAAAATTAGTGATTTCACTAAACAGATTTGTCTGGCCACCAAAAATACCGTTGGGATGGAATATTCACCTGTGACAAAAATGTTACTCTTTAAATTAGTTTTTGTTCATAAATGTCATCGTAATGGTAATTAACTTCTTGTCTCCTTCCATGTGGTAGCTCTGAAAACTGACACAGCACCAATAAATTTGTATTAGCTGAACGCTCTGAAAGTGTATTTGCCCAACATTTTTATGATATTCTTCGAATATTGTCAATTGTATCAATTATAAACTACTGGAAAGATATGAAATAAACGTGGTGGAAAACCGATTAACATTACAACAGGAGTAACAGGGCCAGAGAAAGTGTAACAGTGCAACGGTTTAATTACTAAATAATATTAAATACGGAAGTAATGTTTGAAATGACGTTATCCAAATACTCATTAATACTTGAATAACGTTCAGTGTTTTTAGAAACACGTCCACAGCCGCCGGCTAGCAGAATGGTACATGGTGCATCTATACGAGGTGCGATCGGAAAGTTTCAAGACTGTGTCAATAGCGGGCGAACCGGATGTAGTACGAGCTTCTGCCTTTAGGGGGTACGGCCTACATTCATAGTGAATCAGTGTGCCAGCCGGCATCATCGAATTAGCATTTGTTTCTTAGTTACGGGCGTTTTGGTAGTGCATTACACCGACCCTCCTGCGATTTCGGAATGGCGTGTGCATCAAATTTTGCCAAAGACTCGCCAAAACGGCTACGGAAACCTATGAAATGCTAAAGCAAACATTTGGGGAGTCCGCAAACTTTTGTGTGGCATTCACGTTTTAAAAATGACCGAACCTCTGAATACGAGGTGCGATCGGAAAGTTTACAGACTGCGCCTATAAAAACCTGTACACTTATCTCAGGTATTAAATTCATCCTTCATTCTCGAAGTAGTTCCCCTGGGAGTGAACACAACGATCCCAGCGCCGCTGCCAAGCCCGGAAACCTATGAAATGCTAAAGCAAGCTTTTGGGGAGTCCGCAATGGGTCGTGCACCAACTTTTGTGTGGCATTCACGTTTTAAAAATGGCCGAACCTCTGTCGATGATGACGAGCGTTCTGGACGACCATCTTCGAGGACAACGCCCGAAAATGTTACGAAGATCGACGTCGTACCCTCAACGACTTGTGCGACATTGTTGGGGTAGGCTATGGGACCTGTCAGCTGATTCTAAAGGAAGAACTCCACATGCGACGCATCATGACAACGCGCCAGCGCACACCGCCCTCAAAGTTCGGCAGTTTTTGGCCTCAAACACCATGGCCGTCATCCCGCCCCCTCCTTAGCTCCGTGTGACTTCTTCCTCTTCCCAAAGATGAAAATTCAGCTAAAGGGAAGGAGATTTGAGACGATAGAAGAGATTCAGGCAGAATCGCAGATGGTGCTTAACAGGCTGACAAAGAAAGATTTCCAGGGATGCTTCCAGGCTTGGCAGCGGCGCTGGCATCGTTGTGTTCACTCCCAGGGGAACTACTTCGAGGGTGATGGATGAATTTAATACCTGAGATAAGTGTACGGGTTTTTATAGGCGCAGTCTTGAAACTTTCCGATCGCACCTCGTATACTCTATGAAATCTCGTTATGTTTACATTTAATATTATAAAGGAAGGAAAGGCATATCCTATTTATTTTTATTTTATATGGCATTTATATTCCGTTTATCACTTCCAAAGAAATGCATGATTAAATGTTTTGCCACGATTACAGAACTAGAACAAGACAAAAAATAGAAACCTCGTTAGATGAAATAGCTTGCCTCGATGTTTGATCTTTGGAAACGCATACCCACAATAATTATATAATGTTTAACTAATACTAATAAATTTTCATAAATTTTCAATTGTACCTATTTAATTTACTTTCCAGGTACTAACGTACCGCAAATTCTAAAACAACAGAACAATTACCAGTTCCGCACCATGCGAATCTGTTAAACGATCAACAATACTCAGCGTACGAGGCCTTGCACGAACCTACTTCGAAAACATGCATTTCTCCTCAGAAATAGACAATTTGTTCTTTTATTCAAAATGTATGATAAGTTAAATTTTCCTGATCGATTGCACTAACAGACTTTGTTTTAGATGCAGACTGTGCTTTCTCTTTACTTCGTAAAAGTAGTACACTCTGCCCCTGTATGTTCTTCGCATCTGAATATTAATCGGATCTCCCTGTTTTAATTCCGCAGACAAATAAACTAATCATTTCTACTGACGTTTCAAACAAGAGAACATATTATCGGGGTGACTTTCCGATTGCACTTGGAGTGTAATCGACATCCTGGGATTATTCTCTACTTCTCTACTATATTAACCTATTGTATATTTATTTTTAAAATGCAGCCAATAATGGCAGTTTTCATTATGCTACCATGTATGCACCTTTAAAAATGCAAACATTTACTCATGCAGTACTATTTATATAAACGATTGTGAGACCAAAGTGACTAAATATGCTGACTACAATTGTTTGTTAGCTGTCTTAAAATATGTGTATTATACCTTATGCTCAACTTATTTTTACCTCGAGGAAATGCCGAAAACTTTTAAGAGATGAGATTTTGAGATCGTACAATAAAAAGGTATGTGTGAACCTCTGAAGTTAGTACGACAGTGATATTAAAATCGGAACAGGTAGGAATAAATAGAAAATTATTTATTTAGTGCTATTAATGGGACATACTGTACACAGAGAATATTCACTAGTGTAGCGCACACATTCCCCAAGTTTACATATTTGAAAATTTATTAATTCGATTTGAAGGTAGGTGACGAGAATGGGTTGAGATGCAGATAGGTTTTAAGTCTTTTCCAAAAATATCCATTAGCTCTGAGCCGTATAACGCTTGTTTTCCATTAGGAAAGTAATGCTCCTTCGTAATACATGCAGGTACTGTCGACATAATTTCCAAACCATCAGACTTTCAGGAGAAAGCCGGGGTAAGAATTCGTTATATCCTAACCTTGCGACGTTATTGTGTGGAAGTGAGAGCTGGACAGACAGAAATAAACATAAAACCAGAATTAGAGCTTCTGGAATAACACTTTAGAGATGAACAGCAACATGTATTTGAAAGGACTGTGAATGCTAAAAGAACTAAAAGAATCGTTGATTTATTAAATATTTTAAATATAAGTGTAATTTTTAAGCACTGTGACTGAACGTAAAGACAGACACGTCTTTTTCTCCTAAATATTTATGTACCCCATTTATTAGGAAACCCAGGACGATCTTTAACAGACATTTGGACAGATGAGGCCTAAGTCCTTGACTGATAGATAATATTAATAAATGTTATTATTTATTTTTTCTCTGAGACATTTGTGGGGCATCAAGTATTTTTAGTAACATAGTAGTTTTCCTGAATCCTAATACATGAATTCATGTACAGTACCTTCTAAGTTGATCAAAATTCTTCCTTCCCTTTCTTCAAGCTCACAGCTTATAATCGTGCCATTCCACAAAATAATATTCTGGCTGCCAACAAACATTGCACTGTGATTAACATTAATTTACAAAAGTCCAGTTGCATAACCTCGTATTTTGGCTTGAATTTTTTTTTGAAAAACTGTTTGAGCTACTGCATGCAAACCGCCTAATAATGAATAATTAAAATCAGAGGTCCAATTAGTAAATTTTACAATATCTATGGTGTGCTGTGGAAGCAGATATCAGAACGAACTGAATTGCACACATTATAGTAGTTTCACAATTTTATTATGCACTAGCCTCTTTATATCAACATAAAAATTTCGTGGAAGAACAACTCAAAATTTTACGTCACAATCAGACGAAGTTCCATATATTCAAATTCTCTTTAAGAAATTTCTAGCTCGAAGCACAGTCTCGGTCGTGTTACTGCATTGGAGAGTTTAAGATTTGAGATTTCAATGGCCGTGAAAATTTAAATTGTAATTTTCGGAGTTCAGAAACCGAGCTGGCTAGACGGTACACTGAAAATATTTAGAAGGTCGCAGAACATTGAAGATACAAGCAAAGAATTTAACTCTTTTTAATAGTAAATTGTCGTTGTTGTTCGCAATAAAAGATACGTATTCCTGAAATGTAAAATATTTCTTTTAATGTACAGAATGATTTGAAGTTTTTGTACATTACTGAAGGAGGTTGTTAAGGGAGATAGTTTGGATCAGAAAATTCAGATCATGTGTTATTCCCTCAGATTCACAACCGTTTTAGAATGGCGGTATTTCTACGTTCATTAGCGTTGTTTTATTGTGATCGTAGATGAAATGCAGTTGCCAGATTCGGAGAGTTGTTCCGGTAACAAGAACAATAGCATCACCAAAACATAATAGACTTTTTAATGGCGGATATGCAGATATGCATTTCATGTATGATTCCTGTGATGTAAAATCTCTGTCTGCATTGAAAAAATATCAGCCTCGATATCGAAATCACAGACATCCTTACTGACAAGTTTTAGAAAATTCGCATCGTAATCGGAAGGAAACAGACACTGTCATACCGCATTCATATGCATTCTGTGAAAGACACAATGTATAGGATGAGGAGTATGTGCTGGATTGGATACCGTAAACAATAATCTATCATCCAGCCCCCGGCGCATTTAATCTACAAAAGTACGACGTTCTCAGTGTGGATTATGTTCATTCAGTGCGCTGATAAGTTAATCGATAAGAATATTTCTCAAAAAGAAGCTCTCGGAAGTGACAACTAGAAACTGATGCAAAGATTAGAGTTTGCTTCCTTGCTTTAGCTGCGAAAATAAAATCCATTTATGTAGGATTTGAGGTTTTCAGAGCGGTGAGTCTGAAGATTGCTGTCTACTGGGTTGTTGTGCTGTATAGTCACAATGATGGAGGTAGCAAGGACCTCTGAAACGTCGGTATACTTCTACCAGATTACACTGCGCGAAAACCACAGAAGACAGCAATCTTCAAAATCAATTTACGTGCTATGTTAAAGCAAAGTACATATTTCCATTTTGAAAGCACAGATAAACACAACTACATGAAAGCGACATTGACATAAAACTCCAAAATTGAAATCGGCATTAAATCAAAAAGAAGAAAACTTTAATTGCATGTTCTGTTCTTTCCAGCAACCTCCTTAAGCATTGTACCAGAGCTCTAAATTACCCTGTTCAGCTTGAAATTTTTATACATCTACTGGCTAATTTCCATATCATTTTCACACTCCCGTTAATGAAGAACCTAAAGTCTGACTAAATTACCAAATGCGATCGGTTTTCTTTCTTGTGGTAAATAAGCCATTTCCGATGTGTAAAGTTTTAATTACAATTAATTCTAGGATTTTTCACAATTGTTTTTGAACTGTATACGTCTACGTCAAACACCAGGATGGTTTAGAAGAATGGGGAAG
>NW_019059575.1:641893-675231 GCF_000696155.1 Zootermopsis nevadensis
TTTGAAGAAATCATCCCATTTCATTTCCCTGGAAATTAATAAAACTTACTAATCAATCTCCGAGTTGAAAGTCAATCACAGAACATCCGACATGTGGTAAGGGTAAGTGATAATGAAGGTTCTCATTGGGTCGGGATACCAAATAAGCTGTTAGCGATCTCTCGCCAGAAAGTTCCCCACATCGTTCATCTTGTTAAAGCGAAAATGTAAGACCTGCTTAAGATCTTACACTATCTTCAGGCAACATGAATCTGCAATACTGCTAAAGGTCTTTTGCCTCACAACACTCTGTGTTTCCTTTACGAACTGAAGTATTACTTTATTATAAGGTTACAATCTGAAGTAGAATACTATATATTACAGCATACATAGTCATCTAAAGTAACCATCTGCAGTACTTATAAGTAAAGTAAAGCGTCCCGCTACATGCCTATGCAGGCACTTGGGGGGAGCGGAGTTATAGCTCCTATTCTTTCTTGATCTCGGCACTAGATGGAGGTGAGTGGTCAGCGTCACACACCGGCCGTGCTTTACCCCCGGGAAAGGACCACGGTACCCATTGGACAGGAGGCTGGGTGGCCCAATCACCTAGTCACTATACCGACTGAGCTATCCCTGCTCATGCAGTACTTATAGCATGCTTAATTAAAATGTGTTAAATAATACAAATTGCGTTGATAAGTAGAAATGGCTATTCTGCAAAATAAGAAACGGCAAAGCATTATACTATTCCAACGTCTTCCTAACGACAGTGAGAAATATCACATAAACAAGAGTGGAAAAGAAAGTTATAAGATATGAAGTAAATATAGTTCAATTTTGGGTTATGTGTTTATTTAAAAGAAGATACAATTTAGTATATATTTGGGTATCTTTCTCGATATGCAAAGGAACATGATCTTATCTTGTGTAATAACTCCTGTTTGGATATGGAAGTTAAGGTTTCAGGCAACGGCCTGCGAAACGAACTAGATAAATGATTAATATATATATATTAATTCCTGGTGACGCGGACGGGAGTATAGGCAAGAGAAAACAGTTGTACGATGAAGTTAACCAAACCGCCGGATATGAGTCGTCATTTTGGAAATGAGCTTTGAATCATCACATTTGTGTTTATTGGCCTATATAATCATAAAATATATAAATTGTGATTTCCTAATCTTTCACTTTACGTAATAGCTATGTTCTTGAAGCATCAACTATAAAACTGGGATGTTACATTGGTACAAGACTCGGAAAGGGATTCATGATCCTATAGTTGTACTTACTTGTAGAATTTAAAAGTAATTAATTTTATAGAATCATGTTAATGTGCAATGACGATGGTTAAATCACAATTACATTCTTCACATAGTAGGTTTCCAGACTGCGCCTATAAAAACCCGTACACTTATCTCAGGTATTAAATTCAGCCATCACCCTCGAAGTAGTTCCCCTGGGAGTGAACACAACGATCCCAGCGCCGCTGCCAAGCCTGGAAGCATCCCTGGAAATCTTCCTTTGTCAGCCTGTCAAGCACCATCTGCGATTCTGCCTGAATCTCTTCTATCGTCTCAAATTTCCTTCCCTTTAGCTGAATTTTCATCTTTGGGAATAAGAAGAAGTCACACGGAGCTTAGAAAGGAAGTTGGGGTCGGTTCTTGCAAGATCTTTGAGCTCCTGACAAACGAGAAGTCGATTCTGCTTCTGGTCCTCAGACAGGATGCGTCGCATGTGGAGTTCTGCCTTTAGAATCAGCTGACAGGTCCCATAGCCTAGCCCAACAATGTCGCACAAGTCGTGTATGGTACGACGTCGATCTTCGTGAAGGGCCTGCCGAATCTTCGTAACATTTTCGGGCGTTGTGCTCGAAGATGGTCGTCCAGAACACTCGTCATCATCGACAGAGGTTCGGCCATTTTTAAAACGTGAATGCCACACAAAAGTTTGCGGACTCCCCAAATGCTTGCTTTAGCATTTCAGAGGTTTCCGTAGCCGTTTTGGCAACTAAGAAACAAATGCTAATTCGATGATGCCGGCTGGCACACTGATTCACTATGAATGTAGGCCGCACATCTTAGCGGCAGAAGCTCGTACTACATCCGGTTCGCCCTCTATTGACACAGTCTGGAAAGTTTCCGATCGCACCTCGTACAAGATTGCGGTTTGCCTGGGCCAAGAAATTTCCAACATGTATCAGTTTCAAAGGCCATAAATCAAAATAAATCGTTTCCTGACCAACATGTATTGGTAATTTGTACTTGTATTTGTGTCCTATAATATGTCCTTAAAATTATGTAGGGCAATACTGAATTACTATAGATATTTTATTATTGTAGGAGCGTTTAAGATTTTATACTAGCATAAGAGGCAATTCTCCTACAGATGTTCCGATTTTTAGCAGTTATGGAACGATTTGTATTTTAAAATGGTCCTACGGCCGTGTTACGTTAACAACCTTCACCGATGAACATGCATGACCGTGAAGAAGCATGATTCCTATTAATCTCTCCTTATTCCTCGTACCAGAATATCATTTTAAGTCACTCGTCTTTTGCATTTATAAACAGAGAATTCGAATGTGCTCTTCGCTTACGGTGCTTAAGATAGTCAAGCGAATGCTAGCTGTTGGATATCGGCTACGATTTTCGGGCAGAATTTAATCAGAGCAACGAAACAATTGGCGGTTTCCGCACCAATAGTTCAAAGTTTGTAGGGGTCAAGTCTGTAACCAGCTTTCACATTTCTGGTTATCATTGCGTTGCGCCATTATGTAGCACATTTGTATGTTGAATGTCACATGTTGCGGGAAGCTTAGTTAGGTTTTGGTCAATGTAACAACTGCGTTTCTTGAACTCTAATCTCCCAAACCGCCCTTCCTTTCGCCAAGCGCGACATCTTTGAGAAAATAGAAAATATTATGTATTTTGTTCCCATTTTTTTTCATGTATCTACAATGAAGGACGGGTGTTCATAAACCTTCAGATCAACAACAAACCACTTTTCCGACCACGAAATTCTGGACAGCACATTTCTGATTTCTTTGTTATCTATCTTTTTATAAGAGCTTGATGCGTTAGAGTATATGTAGAAAAGTATGCATTGAAATTGTAAGTTTCTTTCTGTAAACAGATTGCGTTGGACAGTTTTCATAACACATTAGTGCTCTAGATTATAGCTCTTTCGTTCGCGTGAAGAAATAATGAATATTCGAGATAGTGTAAAGAAACAACGCCCAGAAGTGCGAATATACGGGTATAAATTAATATAAACGTTTTATTGACTCATATATAGGTATTACGATGAGATAAACTGAAGGCTAATCTCTATTAACATGAAAGTCCACTGTTGGAAACGATTCTAAGCCACTTCTATTTACGTCGCATCCTCTCATCCCCATGTAGGGGCTTCTATATATATTTTTTTCCAAGAGATTTTTAACCAAAAGTCGATAATTATTTCTTGTCTGGTCATCCTATGAACATACCAAGCCCGTTCGTAAAATATTTGATTTCACCATTTTAACAATATTGCCTTCGATGTGTACATACGTCTAAAATCCTTCCCAAACAAGTCCGAATTATTATAAATAATCCAAGTCGTTCTGAGATTCAGTACCATATTTTATGACTATCATAGACCAGTTACATTTGTGCTTATTTTAAAACCCTGCAGGTCTTCACATAACATAAGGCGTAGAAATTTTTACAACCACAAATACCCAAGATCTGAATGTTCTTGTCGCCTGATCGTGAGTGGTTATTTATTTTGGAAAGGTACTTAACATAGATGCATGCTGCCTAAAACAAGCCAACAACTCAAGTAGGAAAGTAACACAGAATTGTGAAAAATATAATCAGATAAATCAGAATTTATTTTGAAAAATATATTTGTCATTAACTTAATTTTGTTTTTATTTTGTAAAAACAACCTAACCTTGAGTACTAAAAGTAATTACTGAATTCGTGAAACTAGAATGGCAATTGAAATGCGGCTCCTTCCCAGAAACAACACCAAACCTCTGCTGTAAGGAACATCCGGTTAGTGATGTGCAGAATAATAATAGGAATTTGTACTTAGAACCAAACGAAACAAATAAATACATTCCGTTCACGAATTAATTTAAAGCAGGTGTTACACAGATAATGTACCAATGTCCTAAAGGCTCACAGACTCTCAAACCTTGACTAGAGTGCTTTCTGTATCGATATAAGTGGTAAAATTATGGGCATAATACTGAAAATACAACACAGTAGAGTTTTTATATTTTAATTATTTTCCATATGATTTCTAACATTTTACTTACTTCACTTACTTCAACTTTCTACTTGAATGGCCAAGAGGAAGATGGATGTGCAGAATATCCTTATTGTGCATTCACAGTGCACATTTTGTGCAAAGAACGCATGAATATCGCATGTCCTAGAAAGTTCAGAGATTTGTTTTCAGGTCGAATATTTTTCTGAAGTAGTCAGTGTATGTATGCTATTAGAAGTAATGTTCATGTTTTATGCATTTTGTTTCTATTCAGTTCCACGCGAAATCTTGGAAGTCCTAAGAGTAATATCAAGTAATAGCATTTGCATGGGATGTCGTACAGATTTACACGGTGATCAACGACGCCTTTGATGTTCGAGTACGTTAGACACAGTATGCCCATTTATAGCGTAACTAGACGTCTTATATTATCACTGGCTTCTGTACCACATTACTACAGAATGCACTTTTGTTGTTGACGTAAAATCATGGGGCTTGTGGATGACTGAACCGGTAATGATGCCAGATGTTCGCTGTAAGTAATGCGTGTTTGTCTCCGCCACATTGCACTGTGATATATGGACATGTCTGAACTATATAGTAATGTTTGAGCTGTGAGGAAGAAACAGAATAATTTTTCTTGTTGTAGCCGGATATTTTTTGAAGGAAGTCAATTTAAAAACTTGAATTTTTCAAAGAAAAATGTGCTGGCTGCTCAGCCTGGTGGGGATTTCCGTTTGAAGCGTTTTTGGTTCGCCCCACCCCAAGTCATAAACTGTTAGAGTCACTAACGGTTAATTCTTGGTCAAGAGCAGTCGCATTCCAGTGTCGCTGTATATTACTAAAGACTTCAATAAAGTTTTAGAAGTAACTTTTCCAAAAAAATGTGTCACGTTAAATGCATCCCAGTATCCCATGAGCAGATCTCATGATTCTGCTGACCGATAGCTAGTGATAAGAAGATCAGTGAGTTGTTCGGGTGCATTGTCATTTCTTTACATGATTTCAGAAACCGAATCTCTTTTTTAACACTAATTTATTTCAGACAAGGTTTATAAGAAATTTGAATTTTACTAAATAGCGACATATAACTTCATAAACACTGATTATAAGGAGGTGTTCTTTTAAAATATTATTTAATTTTTTTCCTGACAAATCGTAATTATCACACGTTACGAAAAGAAAAGAGACTTACAATAAATTGAGGTGCAGAATATGGCTGTCTTCTGGGTTGCTGGTATGCAGTCTGGTAGAAGTTTACCGACGTTTCAGAGATTTTTGCTGCCTCCATCATCAGAGCCTTGACGTTGTTGCCAGTAAGGACATCTGAAACGTCGGTAAACTTCTATCAGACTACACGGCGCAAGAACTCAGAAGACAGCCATCGTCAGTCTCACCGTCGTGAAAACATCAAATTCTACAAAATGAGGTGTTTAAGTTAGGATGCACTATTTACTTCAGTTCTGACTTATATTAGTTCACAGTCTGCATTAACGTCCCGTACATTACAGAAACTGCCGTATTTATGATACAAATACATATGTGGGGACTGGAAGCATATCCCCACATAGTGGTAATTTTGTCACTTCCTGGGCATTAGTGGTTAGTTTTACAGATCGGCCGTTATTATTCTTTAGATAAAGCCCCTTCTTCCTTTGAACACGTAATTGAGAGGGTTTCAGATTTTAATGGAGAAAAAAAAAGATTTCCCTTGACAATAATTGAACCGCGGTCGCCCATCTCGAAGCCACTGACTAAGCTGACTGAAGAAAAGATTTGCACACTATTTCACTTCACGCAGCCGTAACCTAAATGTCACAATACAATTCCACATGAATTTCTTAGAAGTCTATTTCACCAGTGTTCCGCAGTTTCCCTAAACATTTCTGGGGCAAAAACCTCAAAGCATGCCAATTTTTATTTTTCAGTATCCAAGCATTACAAAACATGGCCGTAAAATACGCGACAGAACGGATTAACAGAAAACAAATTTTAAATCAGACAGCGTTAGTGTTCAAAGTGTGCACTGTTCTGCTCTATTCGCTGCATTTACAACTTAATATAATTTTTCTTTGCGTGAAAAAAATGTGTTTAGGCGGTTATTTCGATTTGGGATAGTTTTGTTGTATATCTTAAGATGAAAAGCAAGGACGGGAACGTTAAATATGACACAGAGAAAACAGAAACTTAGGGTCTTCAGGATCGTAACCGTTTTCAGCAAGGAGAAGAGAGTAGTGAAATTGAACTAACTGTTTCTGAGTCGTAACAACAGCGCGAAGCATATTTTGTTTCACTAACAGTCAAGTTTAAACATCATCTCTCACCATCGTAACTTCGTAACCCTGTTTCACTTTGCGCTGTAAACTATCACTCAACTGTTGTCATGTTTCAATCCAGTACAAAGCCCGCCCTCTGTTGTAATTTTAAGCTATCATCCACCTGTCTTTGTGACAGTGCCAACACTCATAGAAATAACCAAACACAAGAACATTTAGTGTTGCAAGTCCGCAGTCAGACACGATACAAATATTAACAGCGTTTGAAAGCCAGAATTATGTTTTAAACTACAGAAATGGCAGAAAAGCGATCGCATTGAGCTTCAATATCGACTGTGTAAACAAACAAACTCCGCTTGGCGTTTCGTGCTTCAATTAACAGTCTGTCCGCGGGAAGGATCAAATATATATTCGCTGTGATATTATTTGTACTGCGCAGTGTATTTGCACCGAACTCTGGCAGCAACTCAGGAAGACTAATGAGCACTTTGCGAAAGCTTCGTTCACCAAACATCATAAGGTATCTGTCTGATCTGTCATAAAAATGCTGTTTATTCTGCGGAAGAAGTATTGCATATTTGTAAATATATTACGTAGGTCCTACTATGCGATTGCTAACTTTCTATATAATGTTGAGTTATGAACATAATTTGTATATCCAACAACAGAAAGATTGTTCGTGTTTTATTTCATTTAACAACACTCTTCAGTTACATACTTTATAATATCAAATGGGGGGCAGATTCTGAATAATGAATTCGGATTAGTGTGAAAACTTTAAGGGCTTGTCTTAGAATTTGTCTGTAGGTACTAAGAGAAACTATGGATCTTTATAGGATAACTTACCTATTGGTAGAGAGACCATTCGAATACGAAGAAGAAACTCTAGCCATTCAACCGCAATATTAAGTGGCATAATTTATGGGCTGCTCTTTTATTTACACAACCATGTAGCCTACAGAAACATTAGACCAGCGTATATATACAAAATATTCTAGCGAAAAGAAAAGAATGTACTTTAGAGTAGGCTATAAGAGATAAAGTTGCTATGGCGACTAGAAATGATATACTGTGTATATAATCTGGAGTGAGAGTCCAAATTTGCTCCGGATTGATGCTGATGATTGCAGCTTGAAGACTCTATTGTGCACTTTAGAGTGTTGAGAATTTACAGTTCATACTTGTAAAGTACGAGTCAAAAACAACACGGAAATGTAAAACTTTATTATTTAAGCATTTAAGGTAATTATGTAAAACAATTTTTCAATTAATCTTACAAAATTATGTTTGTCTCCTTATGAAAAGACAATAAATGTGGGATATTTAAGGAACTGCAAATTATTCGTTATGCGTTACACAAAGCAAATTAGAGAGAGAAATTTTGTACGGAACTTGTTAAAGCATATCACTCTGAGAAACTGAACCGATCTTATATGTAAGATAGGCACTGTTCTTAACGCACGTATACATCCTCCTCCCTACTTCTGCGCACTCATTGCAAGCCCTAATTAAAATCATTTTCCACAATCTATAGATGTCTTCACCAGACCTTACACTTTTATTGGCAATGGGATAGTAAGCTATATTACAAAGTTATCTCATACTACCTGCAACATCACTTTAAAGCATTCCGCATTATAACACTTGCAGATGCAAGAATTTAGGTGGTACAGAAGTAATTACGAAAGACAAATTTGCTCATTAAACTCCAAGCTGTGAGAACCTACGGACAAGTATATACCTCACTGTTAAGTATATACACATGACATGATTTTATGTTTCATTTATTAGTAGTAATAACGAATGTACACAAATTTTTCAAAAGTTTTCACATCAGCAAAAGATAACAAATATACACTATAACTGTGTCTCTTCTGTATTTTTGTGCCGTGTCGTCGGCTATCAACATTTTAAAGGTACTTGCTGCTGCTGTAAGTGCTTATCGCCCTGGTGGTGGAGTCAGGAAGCACATCTGAAACCTACTGTATAACAGTCCAGAAAATATCCATTTACATAATCGCTGCAGAGAGAACCTCAGATCCCACAAACGGATACTGCCTAGACAGTACACTGAGAAGTGACCAAGGACGCTTATATGTTTCCCATAAATTGAAGGGGAGAAAAATCTATATTTAATTACCATCATAAGACCAGGCCTATCTCATATTTGCAAATTCTTCTCTACTATGTCATTTTCACTACAAGTAGTGTTTACAGGAAGACCATGGTAAGCAATGATTCTTTACGCATTGTACAAACATGTCTACCCGATAATATTTCTACTTATCAGCTAGGATATTGAGCTCAAATAATTCCACATAATCAAAAGACTGCGTAGGAAATGTTAGACTTTCGAATATCGGTCTATTTCTATTCCAACATCGTGGAACATTAGTTGAGAATAAGATGAATGCTGGGGTAACTGATTCAAATTATGCGAAGAGAAATAAAAAATGAGCGTAAAATTTAAAGCAAGTAACTATAAAATATATAACTTTTACGTATTTAACAGATAATTTTATAAGAATAAACCACGTTCAGACATTGTAAAGATGGGTTGATTTTGCGCAGGTTAGTGTCCATCAGGGTTTCAATGACAGTAATAAAATTTTGGGTTCAGAGGTAATTCTTGATCATCTGAATAAACATGAATTAGTGATAATCTGCTCAGTTCCATATACTTAGTTTGGTGAGGAAACTCATATAGAATTTAATAGCCAGTGGGTTATTGTGGTGCAGTCGGTTTGTGTTGCGGAAGAGATAATCAATAATTACTGAGACTATCGTGGTTATCTTCTGACGTTCTATATGAATTCGGCTAGAGTGCTATGAGTAGACCATATTAAATCCTAGAAACCCTTATTAAACTCTTTATTCTGTCATTATTCTGTTATTATTGTTTGTTCACTAAAAACCCGAAGTCAGCATGTTTATTGTAGTCCGTAAAAGACACTCTCTTACATACATTGATTGGTCATTTTATCCCCCCACATAATATTTGTGTAGTAGTGTATTCTGGTAACACTTGCATTACTATGTGCTGATCGTGGAAGCTGTAACATGTAGACGGATTTATTTAAAATTCGTCTGAGCATACAGCGTATATGAAAACTTCTGTTCCAGTTGTTAAAAACAAACTGCTACTCCCTCATGATTTGTTAGTGACAACCTGAATAATTTGTGATTATAAAAATTGTAATATGTGTTCCGCCAGTTAATTTATTGTTCAGTTATTTTGTTTTAACCACAGAGGTTATGTAATTTAGGTCAGATAGGAAATTTATCAAGAATGGCGGCTGTGTAAGGATTTAGATGAAAGCGATCCGATGTGATTATCGCTGGGGAAATGGTGAGAAATTCAAACCGGATGTCTAAGCTAATTGGAAAATTTTGTGCCATTTATGGAACGAAGGCCCAAAAGAGGCTGTCATTCACCCCTCTCTCAAGTCATATGAAATAAATCCGCACACTTAGGGGAGCCCAGGGCAGAACGAGGAACTTAATCTTTGAAGGCATGTGGATGGGACAATAATAAAGACAAACTCATGGAGGAACCTTGTTTGGATTTATTGCCTATTTGAAATTTATAATGAGTTATTAGCTTAGTTCTAAGAGTTACAGTTTTTTAAAAAAATTAATTTCTTTACAAAAATGTAACTTGCCACATTTTTCCCCATGCCCGGGGAAAGACGGGGTATGGTTGATATATGTTTATGTGTTTGAAAAAGTTGTAAGAAGACACAATATCTAATAATTATGACGTAGGGTATAAAAATGATAAAGCATACAATGTGAAATGTCGAAAATTTACACATTTGAAATGTACTCAGGCCTAAGACAGAGCTCACACATGTGCACCTTTTCATCATCGTTACTATCAATACCTGCACATGAGTTATGGGCACATTTAAAGCAAGACGAACACCAGATCTACCCTTCAATTGACTGCGAATAGATATCGCCACAATACAGGCAATCGTCATCTTGATCCTCTTCTCTACTTTCACTCGGGGCAAAATGGAGTACCCCATTATATCCCACCCTATCCTGCCCCGAGTATACTCTTTCAAATTAGGATTGTCCCACCAAAAATGACAATGAAAATAAATAAAAATATTGTGTTTAAGACTTTCGGGAAAACTCCTTGTAATATGCATCATTCAACAAAGTGGATATGAATATTGAATAGGTTTTACCTTCACTGGAATTTGAGAAAAAATTCTAGAATATAAGAGCAAAATCAAGCATGGGTGATTATTTCAGAAACTCTAACCACAAAATGGCGCTGACTGACATGACATGACCCTGTGCTGTATACTAATTTTATTTCACCCGGTCCCGATAGATCGCAACGCATTTCAGACGAAATTAAGCCGATACCCCGTTGTCCCTGGCTCCCCTACATCTGATTTCTAATATTTGTATAAAAGCGCTCTATGGGAAGCAGAAGTTTCTACGTTGCAGTGGGCCTTGCTCTGCAAGATTTCATCTTTCGTGTCTGCGAGTGCGCGTTGCTGAGTATTTATTCCTTTATACTTCAAACAGTGAGTCCACTTATAAGTATGAAACTTGTGTCACGACGTTACAGACAGTGATGTCCGAAAACACTCCCGTTTGTTCTCTCAGATCCGTTTCGGCATCTGAAATTGATGGAAAATTGATTTTGCCTACTAAGGAAACTGCTTCACAGCGAAACAGTGACGAAACTCTGAGGGCGCAACTTGAGACTGGTCGACTAAAAGGTGTTCATACCAATAGCATGATCGAGAACCTTATTGAAATAGTTCTCAAGCTATCGGAGGAAGTCGGCTTGTTACGCGAAGAAAGTGAATCCATGAAAATCAAAATGGAACACATTCATATGGCGGCACGAGCTAGGGACGGATTCGTATGTCAGGATTTGTTGCCACAGCGGGGCGTGACGTCATTGGAAGGTCCCACGGTCAACGTACCGAAGACCCAAAAGGATGCGCTGTGGTCTGAACTTGTTCGAGGGCTGATAGCAGCTCTTGCATTTGTTTCTGCTGCCACTGTGCCGCCTAAGACTGCCATGAATTAAATTCATTCTCTGCTGACCGTGGGACCTGAACTATCTGTTATTTGAACTCGAGTGCTTGCGTCTGCTGATGACAATTTGTCACTGTTACTGTAGGAAGAGGAGGATTGAACTACGTGCCTCGGCTATTATCTTTTCCAAGAAACTTCGGCCCACAATGATTGGAGTGAGGAGCTCTTCTTCGCTCTCTGTTATAGCGAAAAGAGTGAGAACCAAGTCACTTTCTTTTCTCGCGTTTCTCTCCGTACGTTACTACTGCAGACATCGAAAAATCCTTAAGAGAGCAATTAAAGGTTATCTCGCTTACTTGTACCAGGTTAAAAACAAAATTTAGTTAATATTTCAGTCAGTATAGTGGCTGGCTATGGACTGTACGACCGGGATTCCCGACAGGGGCAGAGGATTTTTCCTCTAGCCTCTGCGTCCAGACCGGCTCTGGGGCGCACTCAGCCTCCTATCCAGTGAGTACCGGGGTCCATTCCCGGGGGTAAAGTGCGGCCGGCGCGTGATTCTGACCACTCACCCCCATCTAGTGCCTAGGTCAAGAATGAGTAGGAGCTGTAATCCTCTCTCCACAAGTGCTTGCCTGGCGTATACTGGGACAGCTTTACTTTACTTTACATTTCGTATCTCAGTGGTAGAGGATGTCATTCATCTTGTCAATGGTACCGGTGTTTGGCCTAATGGATGTTTAATCGCACCAGTATTTCTGACGACTAAATCCTGACCAAATTTATTCCGCTACGTGTGTTTCATCTCGGCCATCTTCCACTGGTGCAGGTGTATCAGCTTTAGGGGTCTCAACTACAGGTCCAGTTAGTGGAAGTGCCAATTCTGGGAACCTCAGGAGGATGGGGCAACTGCAATCAGTTACTGCTGCCTAACGTTAGCTTCAGAGAATCCGTCGTGTACGACCTCAGTATCGAGAAGATGGCAGTTGATTCTTGTTGCATGACAACGCGCCAAGCCATAAGGCTTTCATTGTTAGGGAGTTTTTGGCCACCAAAAAAGTCTGTGTATTGTCGCATCCACCGTATTCACCGGACTTAGTACCGTGTGACTTCTTTTTTGTTTCCAAAACTCAAAGCACCACTGAAAGGCTGTTATTTTGATGACATGGACACCATTCAAAGGGCTGTAACGAGAGTACTGAACAGAATTCCAGACACGGCTATCCGCCATTCCTTCCAGTTGCTTTATGATCGTTGTGTGTAGTGTGTATACGAGGAGCGATCGAAAGGTTTCCAGACTGCGCGTATAAAAACCCGTACACTTATCTCAGGTATTAATTTCATCCATCACCCTCGAAGTAGTTCCCCTGGGAGTGAACACAACGATCCCAGCGCCGCTGCCAAGCCTGGAAGCATCCCTGGAAATCTTTCTTTGTCAGCCTGTCAAGCACCATCTGCGATTCTGCCTGAATCTCTTCTATCGTCTCAAATCTCCTTCCCTTTAGCTGAATTTTCAACTTTGGGAAGAGGAAGAAGTCACACAGCGAATAAGGAGGGTGCGGGATGAAGGCCATGGTGTTTGAGGCCAAAAACTGCCGAACTTTGAGGGCGGTGTGCGCTGGCGCGTTGTCATGATGCGTCGCATGTGGAGTTCTTCCTTTAGAATCAGCGGACAGGTCCCATAGCCTATCCCAACAATGCCGCACAAGTCGTTGATGGTACGACGTCGATATTCGTAACATTTTCGGGCGTTGTGCTCGAAGATGGTCGTCCAGAACGCTCGTCATCATCGACAGAGGTTCGGCCATTTTTAAAACGTGAATGCCACACAAAAGTTTGCGGACTCCCCAAATGCTTGCTTTAGCATTTCATAGGTTTCCGTAGCCGTTTTGGCAAGTCTTTGGCAAATTGACACAGTCTTGAAACTTTCCGATCGCACCTCGTATGCAGGAGGAAGCTACTTTGAATAAACAATGCTCATACAAGGAACCAATATTTTTTTCCAGCATCAGTCCCGTTTTCCAGTTGCCACCTGACGCGGCTTGTAGCCCGAGAGTCGCCGCGAAAGCTTCACTTCTTACATGAATTAGAATACTTCTAAGAATGTGTATAGGTTGAAATTCCCACTTATGACGGTCATAATTTGCTCATTGGCAACCATTACTTTCGCCCCGATGCTAAACCTGAAGTTCTTGCAAATTACTTTCGATTTTTAGAAAACAATTTGGACATACAAAATTTTCGAGTTTTTCACATGGGTGATTTCAATTCTCCTCGTATTGACTGGAAGCTCGGTCTCTCTCAGGTTAATTGCCATTATTATTCCAAACTCAAGGAAGATGCCATCTACACCTTCACGTGTCTTCTCGACCTCAGACAACATGTAGATACTGTCGCGAGCAGTGGTCTCCGAGACTTTGTATTTACGAACTCAATGAGTTAAGGATTAATGTTATTGACAGTGGTACTGTAAAGCCTGATGATTATCACCCGCCTTTTGTTTTTGCTGCCTTCTCGTTCTTTGAAAGTAGCGAAACTAATTGTGAATATTCGTACCGCAAATTTGCATCTGGGGATTACACTTTGTCGTATAACATTCTCTCGAGTTATGACTGGTTCTATATGTACAGTATCACCGCTGTTGATGACGCCGTCGCTAGCCTGAACTCGCTTGTCATAAATGCTACAGATCAGATAATTCCACGTGGGTTTACCAGAAAATCAAAATCAAATTCCCTCACTGGTTTTCGAGTGCCTTACGGCATTACATCTGGAAAAAATATAATCTATTACAGGCGTTTTAAAAGGAATAACTTTGATTATTTTACAGTAGATTTTCCTTCTATCGTAAACTAGTGAAAGCTACAATCAAGTCTGACAGACTTATTTGGTTGAAGTCTACTGATGACAATTTAAGGTCGCAACTCAAATAATTTTGGAAATATGTTGCGTTTTATAGAAACAGAAATTCCATTTCTATTCAGCTTGAGGTTGACGGTACTCGTTTGGCAGAACCTCATTCCGTGGCTGATGCATTTGCTAAATAATTTCAATCAGTCTACTGTACCTCTTGTTTAGGCGTATCCCCTTCCCATGCGGAGTCCTCTGAATTCTTATCATTAGTCCCTATCTCCGAATTGGACATTTGCAAAGCAATTAGACGTTTAAGACCATCTAAATCTGTCGGACTTGATGACAACCCCAGCTTTGTTATAAAGAGTGGTTCTGAGATCTTTGTTCCTCTTCTCAAACACATTCTCAATCTAAGTCTAACACAGTATTATTTTCCTACTATAAGGAAACAGACAGCAGTAGTTCTGTTTTTTAAAAAAAGGTAACTCTGCCACTGTTAGTAGGTACCGACCCAATTCTATAATCAATATTTTTCCAAATTATTTGAACTTGTTATTCATGATCATGTCTCACATTACGTAAAGTATAAATTAAACCATTTTGAGCATTGCTTTACATACTCTACTACTTAAAAAGCTCAATGCTTTTGGACTTTCTGGTGGTTACGTAAATTGGTTTCGTAGTTACTTAACCAACAGGCAATCCCAAGTTAGTGTTTCTGGAAATTATGTACTGCCTTGTGAGGTGTAAAGATGTTCATAGGTAGTGATTACATGAAGATTTCGAAGGATGAGATCTTATGTAATGTAAACATACTAGCCCCCATATTCTCGCACCAATAAACTAAGAAACGACAGTTAGGAAAGCATCGAGATCAGAACCGAGTACTTCGAAATGCTCGTTCATTAATGCGTTCGAATAAGATCGCAGAGAGGCAGTAATTCACCTATGATGAATGTTTTTTACAGGAACTGATTGTTTTTTGATGACATACGGAGACTATAGAATTGGAATTATAACTAAACAAAATCAATAATCGGAACGCTGCGCACAAATGTCGGAGTACGAGAAAATTTACCTGATATACCATTCCTCAGCCTCGATCTGAAACGTTTGATTGAACTAGCAATTACCACACCTCGTGAACGGTGCATAATTATAATAAAGTAGCACAGATAACTTGTGCGTGTAATTTTAAGACTTTCAGTTTCATATGCCACTTTCCAAATCTTAAATTTCGCCGAATAGCGAGAGAAATTTCTTAAAACGTTGTTATTGACAATTATGTATTCCTTTATACACAAATTCTAACTTCTTTATACTGAACACCTTAGTAAACCATGCACCATTGGTAAAATAAGGCGACTTGTTAAACGAAGTTAAAAGTTTTAGTCTACGATAGAGAAACTGAAAAGTAAAGTGAGACATTACTTTAAATATGTTGTGCTTATGGTGTCAAAGTTCGTATTCACTGTGAAAAATTTAGTAAATTTGCGAATATTTTCTCTATTTTAAGACACCGTCGATTATAAGACCTTTGACTTTGTACTAAGTTTAGAGGGGGAGAAACTTACATTACAATAAAGTGTTATTATTCAAGTATTCAAACATACGTAAATCTTCTTTACATTAACATTTTCAGGATCTTCTTTGTTGCTGTCAATGTATTTACTCTCCCATGACTACTGTTAAGGGCATGAATATTTTCCTTGCACTTAAGTCATACAAGTTAAAACATCGATATCGAATTTTCGACGCCATGAAATTTTAGAAGCGCCTAGATTTAAAAAAAATTTAAACGTAAAAATTTTGTCTTAAAATCGAGCAAATGCGGTATTCTTTATCCTTCTCTTTTCGGCGATAAACTCAACTGCCTTTACTCCGGGTCTAGGCAAATAATGTGTTATAGATGTAACACCTATTAAACACAATTAGGCAACGTATTTAACCCTTCCAAACGCAGTGGTAAGTGTGTGTCCCGCCTGCTTTAATACTAAACAAAGTTTGCAGCAAACATTTACTGAACTACTGCTCTTCTCGGTTCAAGCAGCGATTATTTCCTTAAACAGCATCAACAGGTTGATCTCTGTAATGGTGAAGAGTCGTGTGTTTGTTTCTTTGTCCATACAAACTGAATTTTATATTTTTTAAGCTTGGAATTTAAAGGGATGAATAAAATAATTAAGTCACGTTTCGAATGAGTAGCTTTACATTTATTATGGTTTTACATATCTAATAGAAGCTTACATTTCATTATGTTACCGAAAGATAATAAGAAAGAAAAGCAGATGTATCGAAATTAGTATATAAAGGTGTTTACAAAAGAAATTCTGAAAGTGAAATAGCAAGTCTTCGACATTAAGTATCAGCAATAAAACTTTACATTCAAAGTTACATGTTTATAACATGTGGAATATCACATCGTGTTTCCTTGGTTCGTTGTGACTTTGAGCGGCTGTCTTACAAACATAAGTCAAAAGCAATTATTCTTACGATTGTAATAACAATTATTATTAAATTATAAACACACGCCTGTTTAATACTCGTGACTGACAACTGAAGTCTCTTGTGACATCTTAACCTAGCACCTCAGAGATTTGAGGTTTTCATGGCAGAGTACGATGATCATGTCCGTATGGGTTGTTACGCCGTATAGAGACGTGGGTGGTTACCAAGTTTTCGGAGAAACGGGAAAGTATTACCTTAATTTTCACGGTAGATTTTTTTTACAAAACTACACTGCGCCACAACCTAAAAGATCAGGATCGATAGTGTATATAATTATTCTTATGTCTACTATGTAACAAAAGACACACGAATAAAAAGTTTTAATTTTGTTACTAACAGTATTGTTCACAATGTCATATTCATATGAATAAATGAACGCCAATGTTATATTCACTATTATGTGTGAGACTGGTATTATTTCAAAAACAATTTAATTCGGTATTCATAAATTTTATTTTATAGAAACAAATTAATTTCATCTTTAGTATTCTATTCGAATATAATAATTGCAGTAAATTGCATAGTTTATTAACCTAAACCAGGTATTCAGGAAATATAATTTCCATATACGCTAATATATCGAATATGTTGACTATATAAAAGTGGTTTATAGACGAAAATTATAAAGACGGAAGAGGAGTTAGTGTTTAAACTTTTTCAGCAATGCGTGGCCAAGACTAGCATCGCTGCATTTAAGAGCCACCCACAATTGTGAACTCTCACAATGGTTAGTTGATACTTGTTATGGTGAGTGTGGTGTTTTCTTTATGGTAAAGATTGAATTCTTAAATATTATTTAGAAGATCTTCGGTTTCAAAGAGTTAAGCTTAAATCGTGGGAAGAACTTTTACTGGCTACTGAGCGATTATCAGTTTCTAAATAAGGATTATGTTCTGTGAAACTAATTGCTCACAATTAGTATATCATCGCAGGACTGAATATTAAGCTGAAATACATAGAAAAGGCAAACCTCACATCTGAGTGCAAACGACTATCTCTCTTAACGCGAACCCTTCTAAATTTCTCTGCATCGTGTAACTCCTCAATGTGCTGAATCCTTATGATTAGGGGAATGTATTATTTGTTCTGATTTTTTGTAAACGTTATTGGTTTGAACATATTTGAAATGCTAAACCTGTATTTAAAATATATAGTCTAATATCAGCGGCCGTGGGGTGCTATAAAAAGTTATATGGGGATTAGCAGGGCATCAACACGCGTTTATTGATTCTGTTTTCCTGAATGTGTTCTCTTTCGGAAAATTGAGATTACGATTTTCTAACATATTCTTAACGCACTCAGAAACGTCTGACTTGCCTTTCAGAAGCACAGTTATTCCATATATTTTCTCGATTTTCTAGGCAAATACCGTAACATAAATAAGAAATTCAGCACTAAATAACCGCTCCCACCCTCTTAATTTTAAACTCAACTTGCATATTTACCCCTAAACTTCACTGGATGTTAATTATGCAAATATTACAGAGCTAAATATTCTATATAACTGAAAAATCTTCTCACGTAAATTATACAAAGCTGGAGTTCTTATACTTAACCTTGGACTCGTTTTAAGGTACGCATTGCATTAAACGTGCTCATAGGCATGAATTTGCGATACTTTTCGACCTAAAATAATTTTGTCGCCTTTCTTGCATGAGTAAGCCCAGTAAGTGATTTCTACGGACATTACGACCAGGGTTCGATTTCCGGAAGGGGTACTACAACCGCCATAATCGGAATTAATGCCGTAAAACTGCCGTAAAATGATGCTCACCACTCAGGTCCACCTAGTGCCGAAGATGAGAGCAAATAAAGCTCCATAATTTGTTTTTATGGAGTGAACAATAAATGGGGAGACAGTTTTGCATTTACATTTTACATTTTCTATCTAGATGGCTTTCGGAACCCCAAGGTTTATCACCGAATTAACCAAAGCCCTCCACCAGACACTCTCCTGGGCCAACACAGTCTCCTTCAACTCATATCTCCCATAGATCCCGCCTGAGATTATCCTCCCATCTACGTCTAGGTCTCCCCAGCGGTCTCTACCCCTCAGGATTACCAACCAATACCCGGTGCACACCTCTTGTCCCATCCATGCGCGCTACATGTCCCACCCATCTCATTCTTCTCGACTTAATCACCCTGACAATACTGGGCGAGGAGTACAGATTTTTAAGTTCGTCATTATGCAGTTTTCTCCATGTCCCATCGTCTTCTCTCCTAGACCCAAATATCCTCCTCAACACCCTGTTCTCAAACACCTGCAATCTGTGTTCCTCCCTCAGAGTGAGAGACCATGTTTCGCACTCATACAAAACAACAGGTAAAATTATTGTTTTGTATATTTTAAACTTCAGGTTCTTAGAAATCAGACGGGTAGACAAAATAGCTTGAACTCAGAAGTTGGAAGCATTTCCAGAATTTAGTCTACTCCTACTTGCTCGTGAATATAATTTTTATTTCTTATTGTTGTTCCCAAATATTTTAACTTTGTCACACTTTCAAGGGATTTATTAGTCACCCTAATTTGATTTCGTCCGCTTTTCTGCTGACGGGATACTAACATGTACTTAGTTTTCTTCTGAATTTACTTCTATCACTACCTTTAGAATAGCTTCTAGTAAAACTTCTGTATTCCTCTTTATTGTATTTATATCTTCACTCAATAACTTAACATCATCAGTATACGCCAATAGCTGATGTGTCCCATTCAATTACAAACCCTCCTGCCTATCTTGGACTTTCTTGATAGCGTATTCTAGCGCAAAGTTAAATAGTAATGGAGACAAACCATCTCCTTGTTTCAGACCGTTCTTGATGGAAAAATAGTCAGATAAATACCTACTTATACAAAATTTGCTACAGGTTTCATTTAATCACATATTTATTAGCTCACTAGCTTCTTTGGTATACCAAATTCAATGAGAATATTGTGTAGCACTTCTGTCTTAACATAGTCGTAGGCTTTTTCCAGATCTGTAAATAACTGATGTACGGTCCCACCGTACTCCCATGTTTTCTCTATTATCAGATGGATGCAAAATATCTGATCAACTGTTGATCTGTTACGTTTGAACCCACACTGACTATCTAGAATAAATAATTTGCATATGGAGTTAATCTCGCCAGATAAATGTTTGATAAAATTTTGAATGAGGCTGTTAGTAGCGAAATTCCTCTGCAATTACCACACTCGGTCTTTTTCCCCATCGTATGAATAGGAATAATTATGGATTCCCTTTGTCAATTAATACGTTTAGAAAAGAATGATGCATTGTACATGTAAATTATTTTACGTTTCTATCGTTATATGCACATGATATGGTATTCGATAGCAGCTGAAACATGTAACGAAACATATTTAATGCTTCGTAATAAGTACTTGAGGTTTCAAAGACAGACTACTTTGAACCGATTATAAATGAAGCCACAGAATAAGACCCTCAGCTTATACAATCATGTTACCAACCCTACCAACACAGTGAGACAGAATAAAAGAGGTAACACAGGCTGTTTGAAACAAATATTTCCTATCCGATGCGATTGTTAATGAGTTTTAAATACATACTTTGGCCAATACTTAACTAAGCGTTGAAAACAAGTCTTACCGATTCTGCGAGGCCGTATTACATTGTCACCAAAAACATAGTTATATTAAAGCATTTCGTTTTAACCGATTAATAATACATTATAATCACTCACCGGCGCTTTGTCGATCATTCCTATGAACATTACGGGGCCTAACAATAGGGCAAAACACAATGTTTTATGAAACATTTTCCATTGAATAGTTTAATTGGGAATAATAAATTGACCTCAGCCGATACTTACCGAGCATTTCCGATCAGTTCTGCAAAACACTGTGAGACTAAAGACAAGATCCCAAAATGCTCTATTAAAAATTATTTTCTTGGAACTGATAAGTAGATTAGCAAAAGTGAAAGGCTCTGGGCTGATACTTACCAACGCGTTGCCGATAAGTCCTACCAACACTATGAGGCCAAACAGCAGGGGAACCACAATCGCAACTGTCTTCTGTATGAGCTGCAGTGACTGCTGATGTGGTTCGTCAGTGACAGTCTCATTGACGCAGAAAGCCAAGCTTAAGTTGCTGGTCGTGTTCAGGCAGCTTCTGTAGCGAAGAGCTGGTATTCCCGCCACTGGTGGTGGATGGATTGTTGTATCGTCAGCCATCTTCAGGAAGTAATTAGGTCATCAGGACTTTGTGTTACTTGACTAACACACTTTCATTACGCAGGCATACACAATAAACACGGGGAACCGAAACGGCGGCGGTACAAGCGACAGCCTATAGTGTCCTGTATGTAATACTGGAGGAAATTCGAAGTCACGATACACAAGCATAGGAAACAATCTTTTGCCACTCGACATGTAGTCGATTACTGCAGCAATTACGTATTTCTGTCCGTAATCCGCTCACAAATCAGATCACCAGTTGTTTCACCTCTTTCTTGGTTTACTAATATGACAGAAACAATTTTATAGCTTATATTTCATGTGATGTATTATGAAACGTGTCATCACTCTTCTGATATATTTATTATAATATTCACAAATTTCAGGATGAACAATTTCTGAAGCTTAATGAGGTTGTCCACTTTTCGTCCGACACTTGAATAAGGTTTCTGTAATTAACGTCATTATAGTAAACTTTCTCTTTTTCTGTTATTTTATAAAACGAATTTCTAATAGGAAAACAAATCCGTTGCACACAAATTATTTGCTCAAAATAAAAAATACAATAACATTAAAGTAAGACACATTTAAAAACATGTAGTTGTTAATAAAATGTGTGAATAATATGACACTTGAAAAGAAGTGTCCTTAGCTATTAGCAGCAAGCAAAGTAAACAAACAATGTAAATACAAAATGTACTTGAAGATAAAATTTTAAGACTCTGTAGCTGTGTCTTAAGCCTCGCGTTTCTTTCACATTTGATTCCTCAGTATTGCAGTTATAATGACAAAATTTTTTTTTTTTAGAAATGATATAGGGAAATTGATCATATTAAATTTCAGTAGTCAGATACTTAATTTATTAATTGAATTTAATTTTCTGGGAATACCTGAATAAAAGTTTTATATTAGTATGAAATTGGGATTAAATATGACATTATATTGGCACTAAAATTTGAGTATTTTCTCTCAGATTACCTGTAGGTTATTTGCGTGAAACAGCGAATTAATACGTTGTTATTTGTATGGCATTAGCTTTAGAAAAGAACGACATGTGTTGACATATAGTCTTCTGATTTAGTAGAGAATGGAATTCTATTAACGCTATTAAAATTGAGGCTGCAGTCCACAGAGTCCTGAGGGTTAGCTGGAATTTAGCTATGAGTTATGGTATGCAGATATTAGTATCTGATGAACTATTTCTCTTGCAAACTAAGGTTTACGCTGTTAGGTATTTTAACAACACTCAGTACAGAAGTTTCTATACAATTTATGAAAATATATTTTAAATAGCATAATTTAATTTTGATTGGAAATTGTTACGCTACAGTTCTGTTCTGCCTTACAGCAGAATCTGGAATTCCCTCATGAGGAAAGTACACAAAATTAGAAACAAAGTATTGTGAAATAGCGACTCATGATCCCCAGCCGAGAATTATCAGTACAAATATATGTTCTTATTTAAATTTCGCTATTGCATTAATACAATCTTCACTTCATGCAAGTTCACAATATCTTAACCTCAGTGTCTCTACCTAATAGTAGTAGATCTCATGACAGCCTAATGAACAATCTCTTTTAAGAGGCATTGAGATCTATCTCACCAACAGGTGCATACACTTAGTTCACTAATTCATTACGTCTCTTGCACGAGTATAGTGCTCTGTTAACTTCCTTCTTGCTTGTTAAGATAAAATTATGGTTTAAGTCTCTACTAGACTCCTGAAGTTTCGGAGTTAATAAGTAATTTACTTTCAGAACCCTCTGATTTATTTTTGGTACCTTAATGATTTGTCAGTGAAACATGAATTAAATATTCTCTAGATTTATAATTTATAAATTTATAAGAATATATTAGATTAATGAGCTGAAGAAGTTGGCTGCCATCGTGAAAGGTACAATTTCTATAACTGTCTAGGGAAGTTATGTGTGTTATGAAGTTCACTCACCAACGTTATCTCAGCCAGCTGTTGGTTGTTAGTCCAATTACAGCTACAAATCTCTCATCTATTAGATAATTTTATATTACTTTACCGACAGATTTATTAATTAAACTCTTGGCGGCACTCGTTGCTAAAAGATAATATTATCACTGCTCTTGCTAAATAAGATGTTTTATATAAAGTGTCCTAACATAAACATTCTTATGCAAATACGATAGTTGAATGTTTTCAACTGTTTGTTTGCACTTTAGAGAGTTCAAAAATATTTCAAGCGTCAGAAACCTTTGAGAATACGTAATTTACTTCGAGAATTAAGAAGTTAAAGAATGTGGCTAACACGAAAACCACACGCAAAAATTTAAAAATAATATTGATTGAAACTAATACACTGGAAGCAAGAAAACACAAACTATTATATATATTTTAGAAGCTGTTGAACATTCTCATATACAAATTCCAAATGATTCTCATGGAAGAAACATATTTGACTTTATTAAAGTTTGATATTTCTGAAATTGATTTACAATCTTCATGGCAGAATTTAAACGATTGTAATACCGTAGGAAATGTTCAGATATGTTTCACTGAAAAAATGGAACTTTTAAAGATGTCGTCTATTTAACTACAAATTTTCGATAAATGAATGTGGTCATTACTTGCATAGATTTTTTTCTGACGCACCTTACTTTCACCGAGCAGAAGACTTTATCAGTCTGATGAAAGGTAAGGAAAACAGAAAAGATACTGAATAAGAACTTCGGTCGCACGAGATGATTACTGCTTTGTGATACGTCTTTTTGAAGAAAATAAGAAATAACATTCACTCTGTGTCTAGATCTCAGAAAGTTGAATATTTAATTTGCACTTTTATAACTGTTCAGCCCAATAAAATGTAGATATTATATGGAATTGGTATTGTGGTGTAACATTTGCAGACAGGTACAAAGATATTTTCGTGTTGCCCTGAGTCACAGTTGTAGCTACACGAAATTGCGTGATGTAACTTTCAATAAAAAATTCTAGTTTAGTCCTGCTTTCAGTAGTCGCTCTTCCAATATGAGTGGGATATAAGTTACAGTCTAATTCATTACTACAAGCATTTGTTGCTTACGAAAGAAATTTAATTACACTCGTACTTGATAAATTTTCCACAGAACGCGTGAGTATTTACGTGTTGATATTGAAGGTAACTTGTTCAGTCATAGTAAATTCAATTAATTGTAAATCGTTTCCTTCACACTTCATGGCACATATGAGTAATAATATTCTGTTGCCTTCTGCACCACCCGAAAACATAAAGTTTATGGTGTTTTCTAGTATGCTGTTCCATTCTTCCGTTTGAGTTTGATCCTGCACATTCCTCTTGTCTGTCCACTTCACAAAATAGCAAAAAGTCACAACTTTATGTAAACGTATGTGGAAGGACGAAAAATGGTTTCAGTGAAGCATAACTTATGTCATGCTGTGTTCCATTCTGTTGATTTTCAGTTTATTTAGTTATAGTTCAATTATAACTTAACTGAAGAAAAAGAAATTGGTGCACTGAAGGAGAAAAAGCTAAATAATCGCTGAGATTAAAATTAATACTTTATATATATATATATGATTCTTCAATTTTAAACGTCCATTAATCTAACCTTCCATGAATTATTACAACCTTATCTGAAAAGTTCAATGTTGCTCAAGCTCTTCATTTAAACCTGTACTTGTGTGTCATTGTAAACATTACCACTATCTATGAATCTAATTTCAAACTATTTAAGATTTATTGTAAGCAAATATGTTTCCAAAATGTTTTAACAAGTTTCAATATACTAGCACAACAGCGTCAATATAATTGGAATTTCTGTTTATAACTTCTCATTGATCAGTATTAAATAACATATCCGTTCTCCTCACCTTGCAGACAAATTCCGCTCACTAAATGCCGACTCGCTGTTGATTACACATTTTTCGCAACGAAACGACGCGACTTAACTAGACTCTGCCA
The DNA here is from genome assembly GCF_000696155.1 of Zootermopsis nevadensis. The sequence goes on from NW_019059575.1 coordinate 666,910, forward strand.
CATCACTGCAGTATGTGATCTACTCACGTAACCCAGGCGACGGCGACTGACTGACTGGAGCAGCGTGACGCGCGAGGAACGAGACGCCGGCGTCGGTGGAGGAGGAAAAGCGACGACGCAAGAGTTCTCACATTGCTTATTGAATGGATAAAGAGGGCTCTGATTTGTTTCAGTACGTCATGTTTAATTTTTCTTCTATTCTTCCTTAATAAATTAGGACATCCAATTCCAATCTCTCGTTTTCCCTTCATCGTTTTCAGAGGCGCCCTCCAGGGTGGCGTCCCTTTGGTCGGTATTCTAGGACTTGTTTCGGAATTCATTTCCCCCGGCACTCTTTCTATGTGTATTTTACATTTTTCTCTATATTTTATTTTTGTTTAGTTTTAAAATCAACAAAATTTAAACTTCATACCTGCGCTTAGTGTGCAATATAATTACTTTCAGTCGCTGTTTCAAATGAAATATATTACGTGCTGTACAGTAGTAAATAACACAATTATACGTTAAAATGTTTTCATAAACATTATTCCTTCCCACACTATTTAAAATCACACGTGATATTCCCCAAGTTCGGACTTTTATATATTAATTCGTAAAACATTGTAGTAAATACGATGTCTGGTGTGCAAATGAAAGCTATAATCTCTATTGCATGTATAATTGTTATTCAACATGCCTGGTCCCGATCTTCTATTATTTTTGTCAGTTTAAACGAATATCGAATAAGGTCGCCGAAAACACGAAATTATTTGTTTTTAGATAGAGACTTTCTAGATTATGTAAGTTATATGATATTTTATTTCATGCAACGTACGCGTAAATAATTATATGGCCTTTTCTAATTTATTTGACGTAGGGTATGTAAGGACAATATTGATTCTCCAAAGCCAACCACTGGTTCACAATATAAATATTAATGCATGTAATGCTTATAACACCATTATATGAGGCCAAATATGGTCTTCATCGTAGTAATCGATGCAAATATGTTTACAGATAAGTGATAAGGGTTATAAGGAAACAGTGATAACAGCCGAGTAGATCGCTTTATTATTATTATTATTATTATTATTATTATTTTATATTCTCTCTAACAGATATAATTTTGAAACTGAAACAGAGGAGAATCTTATCTAGTATTGTGTGAAATTTATAAATCACTCTTTGCATAGCCAAAAGTGGGTGTTACGAAGCTGAAGGATAACAATCAAATAACTTTCCAGAATATGAGTCGCACAGCAACAGATTTCTATGATTTTAAATGCTGTTTGTTTTACAGGCAGTAATTTTCGGAAGGAGTAATGGACGTTTGAGTTTATGAGATATCAATTTCTACGTGCTTCTAGATATAGTGCAATTATAGTAATTCTGTGACCTTTCTGTGTTCGCGAGCAATATTCTAAATAAGAATTTATTTTAAGCAACTAGTATCATATAATTAGCATATAAACTTATTAATTAATCTGAAACCTACCGCCAAAATTTTTAAAAAGCAGAATGTTGCATAAGCTATGCATCACAAGTTATTCACATATAATGAAATATAACAGTACATATTTTAATTACAACGAACGAGCTTACCTGAATACATAGTAAAATCCATTCACAGATTGAATATTTCTTGCCTATTTTACAACCCATGTAATTAATAATAAACCATTCGCAATCTACATTGTGATAACAGAAAAATGAAATATGTAATATGAATAATGAATTACTCTCGGGCTGCTAGCAGTGACATGTGGTTCAATGGAGAAGACACTAAACATTTACATTAATATTTTCACTCTCATGTACAATTGAACTTATATTTTAATGAATTACGTTGATGTAGCAGTTGAAAACTATAAAAGTTGGATCCAACTCACCATTTGTAGAAATTCACATAGAATGTAGTACTCTAGAGTATATTACGTAACCACCTGATGATGGCCTTCTAATGCCGAAATATGTAGTGGTTGAAAATTACTGTCTTCTGGGTTGTTGCGCCGTGTAGTCTGGTAGTTAACCAGACTACACGGCGCAACAACTCAGAAGACCCCAATCTCAAGATTCACCGCCGTGAAAACCTTAAATCCTACATATGGAGTGGAGTCTGTTCTCTTGAATCATCTTTTTTATATTCAGGTGGTCCATAAAATGCTGTTGCCCATGCACCACTCATGAAATTCGTTCCTCTCAGGTACGAAGTTCCAACTGTCTACAACATCGTCATTTAACGAAGTGATCAATATACAAAGAAACAGTAGAATCGGCATGTTTAATTTATGCTCACGTACGCTTCCTCTATGAAGGATATTTCTTCAGCGTGGTGTCTTAAGAGATCCCGTTGCTAAGTGTCGGAAGATAATCCTACATCATCATCCTAAATTAACACTCCTTATGAAGGAGACGGTTTCCTTGCACGGAACCAGTGTGTAGTCTGCTTTCTTACTAAATGAACCACAGTGTCTTAAAATATAGTACAATAAAGAAACATACTGCGCAGATATAAACTGGATCGAACTTTCCGGAGAATAAACCCACTGACAGGCGCCTGTGGTCATGTTAATAAACATTCAAAGTCCACAACTGCGAGTTTATTTTAAAACAATATTTAAACTAGTGTTGTTTGACCATGCGAGACCCCTGTAACACCACCTCCGCTCCTCTGCTTTGGGTTGTTTTCGTTGTTCGTTCTTTGCTTTCACCACTGAGGTGATAAGATTATGTGAAGAAATCAATTTACGTGCAGGTGGTGTAGTTATTTGGAGGGAGCTGTCAATTCTGTAATCAGTGCAAAGGATTAGAATTGTTGGCCTTCGCTGATAAAATCTCTCGAAGTTAGGATTACCGCACTAATAACATTTTGAAATTAACTGTGGTCATATTGCTAGACATGAAGTGCAGGAACCGTCTGTTGATAAGCGTGTTTGTCGTTCTACATTCGCAAAAGCCATTATATTAATCCGGAGGATGTGATAAAAACGGCCTGGTGGTGTAAAGTATGAAGTACATTTAATGGCCTGCATTAATTTGGTCTACGTTATTACCTTTTTAGTGAATGTCGTAGGGGCATCTGTATGAACACATCTGCGCTTCTGGAAAATCAAAATGATAACAGATTCGTTCTTACAAGGAAGTAAATTTCAGAATATATATTTGGAGGAAAAGATCTTTCTTTTATTTGTCTCTTGTTCTTTCCTTCCTTTGGAATTGTGAGTGGCTTTGAATATATGTGTGAACCGGGAACATTTAAATACAAATCAGGTTCTGACTTTTATAAGTATTTTATTTCCATAATCACTACAATAACTCAGGGGTAGTTACAATAAAATCAGCCTTTACTTTAATAAGATAATTACAGTCCCTCCGACTGAAAGAAATTTTCATATTTTACTATCACTTCGAACCTAAAATTTGTTGTAAATAATTCATCCAGCTCCAAGGATTTTAGTAAAACACATTGGCAGCATTTGACACTCTCTTAGCAGTCCTTCCACTTTTGTTTTACCACTGGCAGTACCATTCTGTCATATCAGTTATCGCTACACAATAGTTGTAGCTGATATAAAATCGTTAAATATGTTACGGTCCTACATTTATTAGAATATGATAGATAAAAAAATTTAAAAGTAAATTAAAATAAATATTAAACCCAACACGATTAAATTCATACACTGAAATGAATTGGTAACAAGTTTTAAAAAATGCATTCCGGCATTTGAAACCACATGAATCCACTACCCTCACATCACTAAATAAAGGCATGTTATGAAATATACTATATGTGTGAAACGTCAGTGTTTGGGAGGTTTATTACCAGACATTTCAAAGTCTTCTTGACGCTATAGCTAGCAGCCAATACTTGATAGAAAAATGAAAAGAAACACATAATCAAAATTTGTATTCACATTAAACCAATTCGATTAGGCTCATTAGTGTGCACGTTGAATAATATTATACATTATATTTTATTTTTATTCAGGGTGAATATCCCGTAGGAATATTTGAAAAAGTAATGCAAAATTAAATGTAAGTATTACAAAGGAATTGAATCTCACTTCCGACAGTGCACTTCTGGAGTTCACGATGTCCATTAACGATACTTTTGCGATATGACTGATACTGGAACATTCCAATTACACGCTCCAATATTTTCTTCTTCCCACCAGTACTCTTCCGAGTAGTATTCTTGCTTCTTCAATTCCAGATTTCATTTTTAATTCAGTGTCGTCAAGACAGAATCTCTCTGAGGGGTGTCCAGTAGCGGAAATAAACTCAAATGCCATTTGAGAACGTTCTTTTTTTTTTACATTGACCATGCCAACGTCTCGGTAGATTCTGCCGTTCATGATGTCTCTATTTTCCTTTCCGATGTTGATAATGCAGGACTACACTGTGATGGAAAAACACCCAAATTTTAGTAGGATTTGAGGCTTTCACAGCGGTGAGTCTGGAGATTGACATCTTCTGGGTTACTGCGCCGTGTAGTCAGGCAGATTTCCACCAATTATTCAGAGGTCATACTGCTTCCGTCATCAGGGCGATCGCAATAACCCAGTAGACAGCAATCTTCACCCAATTTTTTCTTTTACCAATCACAACTATTCAGACGAATAAACAATTTTTCGTCCGTAACGGAAATATACTCAGCATCAATTAAGGACATTTTAATTTTTTTTTTTTTAAATTTTACGTGTGAACTATCTGAATGTGTTCCGATTCCTTATTGCGTTGTTCCAGCAATCTTAACACAGTTTAATCTATTCTAGTGCTTGAATGGAAGTCACATCAATCACTTTGATGTATAACACAGTTTTACTCCATGAAACATGTAATACATCTCATCGTGATTTTCTCAAGAACGAATTCATACATCTTACTTAACATAAGTATCTCTCAAATGGAATTATTAAATTGATAAACGTTCTCAGGCCGAATTCTCTTTCAGAAGAAAGTCCTTAATAACCCATAATTGTTTCGGTCTATTACCTTTTACCATAAACTTAAGTAAAAATTTTGGTTTTAACAACAAAGACTTAAAATTCCCCGTGCCATCAGATTGGTACTTTCAGCTACATTGAAGATATTTTTGTGAAAAATATGTGGTTCTATTTTAAATATTTTCTCTCCCCGACAATTTTCACATGGCTATGTGAAAACGTTCTTCTGATATAAAATGATGATAATACTATAACAATACCATCATCATCATAAATAACAATAATAATAATAATAATGCTATCTGTTTAAAGGCGTGTCCTTCTCTGTAACATCAAAGCTTGTGTTAGTAGTTTGCCAGTCGAAGGTACGCATTCAGCATTTCAGTATTTCACATAAGTACCATTTCTTCTACAGACAATTATGATTAAGATTATTATTATAATATCTGTTCGAATAAAACACAGTCTGATGCAACTAATTAATGTTACTTAATGGGCTTCACTTACGACGACATGTTTCAGAAATTATATTTCCATTATCAGGTCAAAGAAATAAATATTTTTAAGATCCTCTAAGTTGCAATGTTATTTATTCAAAACCACGAAAAGATATATATACAAAATTTTCAGATCTTAAACCGTTAAAGATATTAAAAGAAATCAAAAATTTGTACGGGAAATATCCCAGATGTTTCAATTACAATCACACTTTGAAACCTGAGTTGAACACTATAACAACTTGCATCTTCTTATAAAGATATTCTGGTAAGATGTTCTGTTTCTTCTGTTGGGCCACGCTCTCACGAATGTCGTTTGTAAATTGGAGAAGTTAATAGAGAATATTTAGTATATATTGTATAGCCCTATTTGATTGAACTGTTGACAGTTAAGTAACATTAATTAGTTCTTATATTTGTGAAGAGTAAAATGACACATTACTACCATATTATTATTATTGTTATTTATGACCTTGCATATTAGTTAATGCAAACAATATCACAATATTATCAGGAAATTTCAAATATAGTTGTTATTATACTCCATGAAATGTCAGTTACGTTGTACCATAATATTGAAACCGTTATTTTAAATAACAGTTTATGTATGTCTAACTTAATTATCAATTACATGTGTTTGCTCTCAAATATTTTATTTGTCGCTCTACATATGAGGCAAGTAAATGCCAGTACTGGTTTGTAAACTATCTTCCAAGCATCTGCTTAGATCTGACTTACAATTTTGAAAGTTTTTACTTCGATATTAAATTTGCTTATCTATCTTCAGCCATTCTATTTGCGTGATATTTTGACTTATTCCTATGAAAATCAAGATCTTCAACTACTATAGTCCTTATACTTATTGCATCGACTGTTTCAGATATTTTCGTCTTTCATCTGATCTAGAATATCTGCTTAAAGGTCAATAAATGAGATAAAACTAGTCCTGATTACAGCAATAATGAGGTAATATTTAAAATTGTTCGTGTGCTTAAGCGTCACTTGGGCCACGCCATGATTACTTGCAGTATAATGGGGTATAGCTCTAATATGCGTTCTACAACTCGACACTATAAGAGAAACTGTGAACAGGTTATACGCCTCGACCGCTGTCTCCCTTGGACAGGCGTTCTCAATACTTATCGGGCAGAAAGCTTTGTGGGCCCCACTGTCGATACAGTAGCGCCGAAGATAAACTAAAAACCCTGCCACTGCCTGTAATGGAACGGCAGCCAGTCAGTATATTTAGTGAGCTTTCTCTCCTCCAATTATGATCACGATAATTATCATTGGTTCACTTTTGCTTTATTTAAAGGCACATTCAGTAGATCAACTATGTAGGGTCAGAAGTTAGGATCATTAATGTACATTAAAAAGGAAGTGGAGAGAAGCAGTCATGATCAAATTTAATATCTATTCCAGCATATGCCCGAAGAGGCTGAGAAGAACCGTAAAAGCCCTCAGTAAAAATAATCTGTATTAGGGTCGACTTGGACCTGGGACCTTCCGAATACGAAACAAGTCACGTCGACATTTAGTTATAATTACAATGTATCATAATTGATGACTTGTCATTATTCTGAGGCCTCGCTCCTTCAGCAACAAGTTTTTGCAACAAATAAAAAATATTTCATTCAGAACGTACAGACATTAGCAAGTAACACTATTTCATTTCTTGAATTTCGAAACTTAAATTAATGAATCTATATTTTGAGCAATTAATGTGGTTTATTTACGTTTCTGACATAATGAATGCACACACTAAAAATGCTATATTTTCCCACATATATAACATAAGGATTCTCATTAGACGGAACTAATGTTAACGGCTGAGAATGTAACTATATTTGTACACAGAGTGTCCGTTGATCTTACTTAAAACATCAGGGTTATTCAAGTTTCATAAAGCATTGCCAGTCGTATCATGTAATTGTTATCCTGTGTTCACTTTGCATTCGCAGTAAAACTGTTTTTCATGTAACCCCATACATGGAAATCAAGGAGTAAGTTTCAGTGACCTCAGTGACCAATTTTGTGTCTTATCTGACATAAAAATTGGTCAGGGATCTACCCATTAGGTAGTGAATCACGTATTGGTTGAAATGTGGGGTGCCCCATCACCCTAAAAGCACATATGTAAATGTTATTTATGTCGTCCAAATCATATTTCTGTCCGTAGCAACTTAACCATTGAGAATTGGACTCTTGCTTGGAAGACAATCGTGACTGGGAATTAACTCAGAAACAATAACATGTAGTACTGACATTAAGTCACTGGACACTGTGTTTAGTCTTTACATGCTTAGTGTCCAAATATACGGGCGTGAGGAGTGACCGACTGACAATGGTTAAAAAATTTGATGGTGAAGGACTCAATCGCTTTGTGCTCTTGTAAGGTGAAAGGAAATTAAGAAACGGGAACTACAAATCTGGCAATAATCGATATGAGCATTTAGGAAGAGAGTTATTTTGCACAGCTCTAGTGTGACTATTTATACTTCCACTGGCGTTGTATCTGATATCAGATCTAACATACCGTGTAGCACATACTTAGATCTCTGTAGTTTACTGCTGCGTGCTAGTGTTAATATATTACATGAGGCAAAGTCCATGTAAATTGTTTCCTCAATTTTCTCGTCATGCTATATGCATTTTTCAGACATAAAAGTTTCTGTCACGAATACAGTTTATAGCAATGAGGAGTCTCAACGTCCTGCTAGTAACTAAGTTATTAGCATCTACCACCAGTTCAGTACACTCTAATTGGAATTTCGAGACTATAAGTCCTGGTTGTTTAATCATGGTTTTACACTTGTCAAAGAATATGGATAGCCTGTAACGTCAGAATTATTGATAACAGGTTTATGGCCGTATCTAAATTTACTGTTACTCTACTTTTA
>NW_019059575.1:693718-711236 GCF_000696155.1 Zootermopsis nevadensis
TCCGGAATGCTAATATTCGAGCATTTGTCCCACTTACTTCAACACTTCTTTTATTATGAAAATGTATTAATTTAGAACATTTTCCTGCGTTTTACCTCTTTTCATCGAGCGGTCCAGTTCTGTAATTATCGGTGGCATACCAGACCCGACATAAATTTTACGAAGTTGGTTCGTGAGGTCAAGATCGTTATGAAGCGGTTTTATGTCCAAACAGTTCATAAAAGAAAGACAAGTCCCTAAATACCTTTAAAACGCAGGTTTATTTAGGGGAAAGTTATTTACAAAGATGCTTCAGTATTCCGACTCTTCGGTATTGTTAGTGAGTAAAAAACTGAAATTGAGATGGGCCTGACAAATAGTACGCATATGAAACTAAATTAGAACGAAGAAATTTCGATTGCAGGGACACTTGTACTAGCATTTGAGGATGACAATAAAATGCATATTATGGCAGGATTATAGCTGTAACTGTTAGCGACATGGAACCTTGGGGTTCTGTAACAAAAGAGAATTCTTGAAGGGAAAACCTGCCAAGTGCTCAGAGAATTCTGTGTACCAAAGAACTACATGAACATGGCACAGCGCCAACAAATGAAATTAGTGAGAGTGCTTCCTAATTTCAAGCTCCCAACCTGCATTAGTTTGCTGGGCTTGCTTAGTTGTAAGGCCTTGAGATAAAACGTCCTAATTTAGGCATAAATATGTTAGGTACCTGTTGCACTTATTTTATGACAATAAAATATGTTTTCAGCAAGAAAGTTCCTGAGCAGCGCGTAGTGATTCTGTTTCTGTTCGGGAAGCCCTGGATTCAGTTCATAGATTGACTGACAGCTACATTAACGGAATTTTCCTTGATTATACTCAGTCACCAGAGTCACATCATGGTATAAAACCTTAAAATAACTTTACCTTGAAGCAGACTACGACCGATTCTAAGTCATTACGAGTTAATGTCGTGCATACGCCTACAGTTAATGCAGCATTTTAAAATAAATCAAATACAATAAATACCTATGTACAATCACGATGTATGCATTAAATTAATTTCGGCTTTTTTCGTATCAAAATGTGCAGGTTGTGCCCAAAATGTACCTACCAAAATTTAATGATATGCTTCATCTGGTAGATGTTGCATAAAAATTTCAATAAAATTAACGTCTCAGGACATTTATATTACAATTTGTTCAATGTGAGCATTGACTTTGGTCCTTTATGCAGAAACCTACCGCTTTGAGTGTAATCGTCAAAAACTGTTCCTGTCTTGCGAAATTTCTTTACAAGGTTTGATGACAGACTAAATCTGGAACGCTCATCTGACATTCTTTTGGGCTTTCAGATGATCGGCTGTGCCCTTCATGATAAAGATTTGCTGCTCATTACTGTAGCCTGCCATTTTTTATTGGTATCTACAAAATCAAACGGAACAAATAATGAACAAATAGCTTATAAATACAGTGTGTCAACGAAGTCTCTTCAAATTATAATCATTCGTTGCGGAAAAATTTGGGTTTAAAATTGTTTGGTTTATTTAAGCCCAACTGTATGACGAATATTCCCGTCATGCATGTTTTTTTTCCGTGGTAGTCAGCAGTGACTTTCAAGGATATCGATAGTCGAGTTTGATTTTTAAACTTTTAGGTGCAGTTAGATCCGCAAATACATTTCCGCACCATGCATACAAACAACGCTGCCCCTTTGCTAGAACATAAAGACTACAAAAACAGACCATATTTCATTGTACATATCCTAAGCGGCAACTTCTATAACAACGCGTATGGAGGAAAATATAAAAAGGTAATTTTTTGTATTCAAGTAAAAACTGCTGAATCTAAAAGTAATTTTTCTGGCAGCTTTTGCCAATAGTCTCTTTTATGATAATAGAAAATTATATTGTACCCGCAGATAAGCTTATAGTCTGTACTACATTGACAACAGGTGCGTCAATAAAAGTCAAAGAGTAAGTAACATTCATTTTATATAGTCGAATACAGAAACCATAAAGAACAATTTCTACTACTTCTCAGGCTTTGCTGCCAGAGTTCATAGCAATATGTGATAAGAACGTATATGGTTACTCTAGGTTGTGAAGTATAAAGCTGTTGGGTTGGTGCAGTGGCGTGAAGACATATAAATATACATCATTTGATAAAAATGCTGGTGCGAAATGGAGATATCAAGGAATAAGTAAGCGTAGAAGTTTACCCGAATATAAATAAATACAGAAGGATTTCATGTTTTCACGGAGGTGAATCCGAAGATGGCTGTCTTCTGAGTTGTAGCGCCGTGTATCTGGTAAAAGATTACCAAATTTTCAGAGGTCCTTGCAGCTTCCATCATCAGGGCGATAAGTAAATAATTTCAATTTGCAGTCAGCTCATACAATATATATATATATATATATATATATATATATATATAAAACCCGTCTCATTCACGTTGATTTTAAACACCTTACAACTGATTACTGAAAAGTACAAGCTGTGAAGTTTCTCATCAGCATTTCTCCAATCTGCGATTTCTTCTCACTATGACCTAGATATTCTTCTGAACACTTTGTTTTTAAACACCATTATTATATGCTCTTCAGTCAAGTTAGAAACAAAGTTTCACACCCATAGTCTATTAAGCAATATGCCAAAGCTTTGTTCTGATATGCAACATATAACAGAAATCTTTGTTATTTCTAAAGGCGAAACCTGAAATATAAAAACGTATTTACTGTCTTAATCTTTACGGTAGCTAGCATAATCTTTAAGTTCATTAGGTAATTAATACAGATTTTCTCTTATATTTTCACTCTTCAATTTTGTTATAGTTCTTCCATTATCAGTGGCGAAGTTTGGCAGTCTGTATATCTATATCTGTCTAGCCTATTATGTTCATACGAATAGAGTGCATTCTGGAAATTAGAACTGTTTATTTTAAGGATTTTGCAAATGGACAGGGAGGATTTAGTAAGGAGATGCTACGACTGGCAGGTAATGAACTTGAAAATTGGGGGATGGGCTAAGCGGGTAAAAGAGGAATCAGATAAATAAGGGTTGGGATATATTTGGCAGGATCCGCAAGGAAGAAGTGTGGGCAGGACGTGCGAAATTTTAAAGGAGAGGTGCAACGCCATAGAACGACAGAACGTTTTTACTAAAATTAGAGAAAAGAGATCATTGGCGTTGTACGGGGAGATGAAATCAGGGTGGGGTAGACAGGGTTACATTGGTTGTTGTACGAGGCTGGAGAGGGAGAGATGGGCATGGTTCAGAGCGAGTATTTGGAAGCTTAGAGTGATGAGGGGGGGCATGGATGAAAAAACATGCCCTTTATGTGGGGCGACAGAAAGCGAGATTCACATACTATTAAAGTGTACGGAAACCGGGAGGTGGTGGGAACGGCTCCTGAGGAACAAGTGGTTTACAACTGGCGAAGAGTTGGCCTTCAAGACATTTTTAAGCACTACGAATGAAACGGAGGTCAGGGATGTAGGGAACTTCCTGTTCTATAAAGTAAGATTTTAAAGACAGGTCAAAATTAGGAATTCAGAACTACCACTGGGATAGAAGGCACGGGGGCAATAAGAAATAGTTATGTAAATAGTATTAGAGATTAAGGAATAGTTGTAGTAAGAAGTAGTGCTAATATTGCTACATATGTAAGGACTGTGGCCGTGAAAACCTGGTGTTAGGCGGCCACAGATCTCTGTATATAGTTCTAAACCAAATATATTATTATTATTATTATTATTATATGAACTTTATAATTCTGTCAATATTCGTGACGGACACACTATAGTAAAAGTATTTTTTAATTTAGTTATTATTGTATTAGAACCATTTCTTTAGTAAATCTACACTACTTGTTTGATTTTTATAACACTATATTCCATACAACTATTTTAATATTTAGTTTAGGGAGTAGTGTGTTCATTTAACACCGTTTTTCAGTTGTAAAGCTGTTATGAGGCAGACTAAAGTGTGACGACAGAGAAAATTGATTGGACATTAAAATTTTGTAGGAAGGGGGGATTCTTTTATGCCACTACACAGAATTTAGGTGAAGATACTAAGCAAAATTACGAAACATCCACAGGGATAATTTATTCTTTGCTTACATTCATTCAGAATATTCTTGTCTACTTTTATATATTTAAACTGTCTGAGAAAGAAATTTCTTTGGGATGGAATGATTGAGACCTCTATTAGCTTATGTTAAATTTGGCCACATGTAGCTGCTATAGGATTGTTCATAATAAATAAGTGTTCATTACAATACATTGTCATACAGAAGTGATCCAATTATCTGTTAAATATTGCATCCTCCGTAAGGTCTTTTCATGAATGCTCACATATTGTAATATCTGACTGTACAGTCTTCTATCTTCTTTGTAGCAAATTAATCACATATGACTACGTCCAGAAATAATGGCAATATGTAGGATGAATCAAAGACGTGATTATATTAGGAGAGGAACACATTATGCAAATTCTTGCTAAGAACTTGAAAAAGAGAAAAATTTAGCATGAAGCCTTCTTTCCAGAATCCTGAAGATTATGATCATATTATGAAGCATTAAATTTGCCTATTAAACACTGTATGTGATGTTTCAAGTGATCTGCTACTATATGTTTATTGAAACCACGATCTCAGATAATTACATATATATTGGACCCAGGAAGGATGAAGTAACAATTTAACGATGTCTCTTAACTCTGATATTCGTGATTTTAACAGGGCAAGTATTATTGTTAGGAAAGTTAAATATAAGAGATTGGGATCGGTTGGGCATGTGTATAGTGTGGGCGAGGCAAGAAATCCATACAAAATTTTGGTGGGGAATACTGTCGAAAAACGAACTTTTGAAAAACTCTAAAATAATTGGAGGATAACATTACAGAAACATTCTATGATAATGTAACATAAATAAAAAACCCAAAGGATTGCATCCAATGGCGGATTATTAAAGATGCTAAATCTTAAGATTCTACTTTGTAGTAGTAATTTTCGAAATGTTGCATCTTCGATGCTAAACAGATAATTGTTTCAGTTTCTTTATTGAAGTTAAGTAGGGTTGCTTTTTTTATTTTGTGAAATTTACGTTCAAAGGGAACATACAGAAAAAAGTAAATGGCCAAGTACAAAAATGGGTTTTTAAACAAAGTTTTTCTTATGAACATACTCCATGGATCTGATCACTTTCTATAAAGCCAACAATCGCTGAGCCACCAAAACAATTCCGAACATTTTGAGAAACTGGAAGGTTTATTACTGTGTTCAAAAAAGCCCGCCATTGGTCTGTATCTTGAGCCAGATAAATTCCGTCCATATCACTCCATCCTATTTCTCTAAATTTCCTTGTCTTTGGTCGTTCCAAATAATCTTGTCCCAGTCCGAGACCATGTGTTACATTTCATAACAAGTTATTATTTTTACAGTGAGGAATTGGTAGCCCCACGCGCAAACCCCCTACTGGAGGACCACCCCTTATCGGCTATCCGTGACTGCTTGTTTAATATATTCGCAGCTACGCTCTATATCTGGAAGCCGTCTCCTCCATCCACAACCTGAGAACGCGCCATGCCGTGGTGACAAGCGGTCCCGCAATGCAAGATTGCCATCAAATATTCCATCAGAAAAGATGTTTTACAGCGTTAATAAGTTAACTTTTTCTATTTCTTTCCAAAATATTTCTGTAAATATTTATAAATTTAACACCTCCCCCACCGCAGTCGTAGCCCACGATTGGAAAACTCTGGGCATAGAAAACAGCCGGTTGCATTTGTTGAATTTTACCAAAAAATAACAATAATAACACTACTCGAATTACACTACTGATTGCAAGCTCATATGTTACATAAAAGAATTTTCTTTTTTGCATAGTCCTTTCCACGAATTTACATATGAACTCTGGATCAGAGACGTTTAAGTGTGAACCTATAGCATCGTATCCGTTTATATGCAAATTATTTGCCGCCCAATGAGTCATTTATGAAAAGACTTCTATTTTGTGACATTTGTAGGTAATTGTTGCAGTTTTATCATATTTTTATATCCATGTAATAACGCATTGTTATTACAAGGCTACGAGTCTGTCGTATTCAGTTACTGGCCTGTTTCTCTACACATGTCGAAATTCAAACTGTCTGTTTTTGGTTCTTTTATATTTCCCGATATCGTAGGAAATACTATTATATTATCCTTCAGGTGTTTTTGTATAGCTATAATACTGTTACACATTTATTTATAAATTAATTTTTATGCCCTTTAAATTACGTTAATTTTCTTGTCAATCTCTTTTCAAATATCTTAATTTGATCACCAATCTGCACTACTCGTAAGACGTTTGGTTATTTCTGTAATTAAGACAATCAATAACAATATTTCAGGTTCTCGCCTTTGTTTCTCCGTGTATACTGGTAGGAGTTTACGGAAGTTTCATAGGTGCATGCCAATTTAATCATCAGGGAGATTAGACAGTAATGTGGTAACAAGCACCTCTGAAACGCAGATAAACGTCTCCAGACCACACGGAGCAACAATCTGGCAGACAGCCATTTTCATATTCCCAACGATAATAATCTGAAATCCCAGTCTTCATCTCGTAACTTATAGGACTGAATAATGCGTGGAACTTGTGTGAATATGCGTGATACATGATCTGAAGTTTTCACGGCGAATGAGTATAATAAAGTCTTCTCGTGCTACCAGCCGTGTAACGTGGCTTAATGAAGAAAACACCAACGTTTCGAGAACCGTCTTCGTCCTCGTTCTCAGCATACTGTAATTCTACAGAAGAATTTATTACATGCGTGATAAGTTTGACGTTTTACGTTTCATGTCATTGATGGCGAAACTACAATTCCTCATTCGGCTGACAATTTCGTAATGCAAGTTCGTAACTACGTTTAGATTGGGCACTTCCATGCATATCCGTCTAGCGTGCCTACACGAACTTTGTTTACATCGAAATAAAATATATCTGTGGCTAAATAATATTGTCACGCTAGCAAATAATTGTTTAAACTCGATTTCAAATCATGGACAGCCAGTTAAATTGACGAAAGTATATAGGCTTATTGTCTCCTTAGGCCTCCGAGAGTAGATCAATTTTCAGTGTGTGAAAGTAGGACACAGACATACTCTAAGAACAAATCTTGTTATGTCTGAAGACGTCAGTACAAGGGGTTCACCAAGGTCATTCGTTTTTTAATGTAACGTCAGTCTGCTGTAGACCTACTTGGAATGTGCTGTAGTTAAATCGAACAGACACCGGGTAGATGACAATGTATTAACGGGGAGGGGAGATAAGCAGTGATTTTGTCGACATACACTGGATATAAGGTTGCTCTTCTCGAAATAGATATTTTAGGCAAATATTGCATGATAAGTCCCGCGCCGTAACCGCGTGGTCTGAGGCATCATGCTTCAGACCGGCGATGCGGAATGCGCGCTTGTTCGAGTCTCAGGGAAAGAAAGTTCTCATGAAATTCTCAACCGGTGTATGGGACCGGTGCTAACCCAGCATCGTGAGGAAATTTGGGAGCTACAATGAGTAGCGTAATCCGGTCAGGAAAACTAGCAATGGCTGGGGGTTCGTCGTGCTGACCACACGTCACCCTATGTCTGGTTGGATGATCGTTCACCTCTGCTTAAGCATGTGAACGTGAGGCCAGCAGTCAAGCTAGTCGGCTTTGGCTCTCTGGAGCTGTTACGCCACGGATTACTGATTGCATGATAGGAATATGCAACGTGTATTTTATATGGGATTCAAACTCATTAAGACTGTAAATCTAATTGAAGTAAATTAATCTTATACACTGTTATATACATGTAAAATCTCTTACATAAATATCCCATAAACGTCTGAAAGGAAACAAAAGTTTTCAGGTAATGAAAGCTCTTAAACAAATATACATTCAAAATGATTTGAGTCAGTAAGAAGCATGCACGGTCATACCTGTACAATTAAAATGCGTTTAAACAAAAGATAAAAAGGCAATCTGAGGATGCCAGGACACATTTTAATTGGGCAGGTAACACATAGCCATTAATAAAATGTGTATTCCGTTGTTATATTTCATATACACTAATATATTCAAATTCTACTTAGTTTATATGTCAACAGGTGCCCGTCTCTCTGGGTTATGTTTATAAATAATACGGACCGGGGAGCCATAGAAGAAGAAGAAGATAGGAATTCTTTGTTGTTTGATCTGTTGATGTTGACATTAGCAGAAAGACATAGCCGAAGTCCATCGCCAATCATTATTTCTTCTCCCTGTAATTTGGAACGTCAAGGTTCCAAACCTAATTAATTTCACCCTAACTTGTCATGTCGAACATTAGCTGAACCGGCAAGTCTCCTGTTAAGTTTGCCTTGTGATGCCATAGTAATCAAGTATTTTTACCATCTTGTATGGAGCCTGTCGAATTTTTTACTTGCGTCTGAATTGTTAAAATGATTTTACGTTAGACATAGCTGGAAGGATAATTTAAATGTATAAGGTACAAACAGGTTGTGGTATGTGAACCGTAGTGAGGTGGGTTTCAATATAACTGGTTATGGGCTTTTATTGTGGCAATGATCATAGTTGGAGCACACAGAACAGACATACTTTTAGGAAGTTTATTTGTCAACTGCTGCTGAATAATCTCGTTTATACATTATTTTAAAGATGTGAAAAGGGTGTTTCAGAATGTTTAAGAGTATCAAGTGTTTTTTAAAGAAATTGCTCTATGAAATAACACTCATCATTGAACGAATTAAACAACAATAATCCCATTTTACAAAAAAAAATTCTTAAGGTATTCAACCTTGTATACAGACGCAAACACTAAACAAACAAGGACATCCATATCATATAATAAAACTCAAAATATGTAAGTAACTAAAGATTTTGAATTATAGACTGAGAAGGCGTCCAAAGAAAGGTGGACTGATCAGTGAATCTAAACTAACAATTTTGTTTACCGCATATTTTGCAGAATAATATGGTAATATATTAATCCATTAGAGGCGACTAAAATATGCGGAAGAGTAGAGGCATACATTCATTTAAATCTGTCTTCAGAATTGAGTTTGAAATCTTCGACTTCATTGCTAGCGTTCAGCAGTTGTTCTGCTTCCTCGGACACTTCTTCCACATGACCCCATTTTGGATGGGTGCCGTCTCCTGCCTGCTGCACAACTTTCTGTATCAAATTTTCAGAAGGCTGTTTTCGGTCATAAGCCCATCCAATGTAAGCGAAGAAGTCGATAAAACCTGTAGTTACGTTCAGGCCATAGTCACCCAGCTCAGAAGTCTTGTAGTCCCAGGGAAACGTGTGGTGGTAATTGTGCCAGCCTTCACCTAGTGCTATTGCAGATACGACACGATTATCCGCCGGCTGTATTTTCCTGAAACATGTCACTTTGCGTTATTGCAACAATAGCCTTCAAATCCGTTTGCAAAGTCTTTAGGAAATAAATGAAACCACTACAGCATATCTCTAATAATTCAAACTACTTTTTTATCCTTGATGAACATGCATGCACCTCAGTGCATGCTTTTATGCTACCTGTGTACGGTGTGTTTAGGATGAGACATTTGTGCATGAATTTCTGGATTATTTTATCACTGCATGCATTTATTTGAGTGTGTGTAATGAATGCATATTGTCACAAACAATGAATATAACGTTACGTTAGTTAGCTGTCCCCACCTCTCTGCAGCCACGTGCTGAATTATATGTGCATTAATGG
Organism: Zootermopsis nevadensis; assembly: GCF_000696155.1. The sequence continues at coordinate 703,452 of NW_019059575.1, forward strand.
GGCGAGAAATTCTGCCTTGCCAGCATCAGGCTCCAGTACTCTGTCATAAATACGAGAAATATGGCAGAAGTGGAACAATGGCGCGCTTTCTGGAGTCATAAGGACTTTTTTTAACAGTATACAAGCGAATTCAAGGGGGAATGGAGTGTCTGACCAAACCCCTCTGGTTTGAAAATTTCGGGGTAACCACCTATCCCAGATTTCGAGAAAACAAAAGTGTTGTTTGACGTCTTTAATTTCCAGTTTCCGTCGGTGAACGACTTGTCGGAATCGACAGTTTTTGAGATGGTCAATGAGGCGATGCTTATAAGCGAGGATGCCGTTCAAGTGAACAGAAATTTACCAGTCCCTCGGAGGTCCTACAGGCCATCAGGAGACTAAAGGATTCCGGGTCAAAATGGTATTCCGAACAGTGTTCTGAGAAATCCACCAAACTCCGCGTTAACCTTTCTTACGTAAGTTTGTAACGTAATCCTCTCCAGACAGTATTTTCATCCCGCATGAAAATACGCTCTATTTATATTCATATTTAAGCCGAAAATGGACCACATGTTTATTCCTTTCTTTAGAATCACTATTTAAATTGACGCTGTTGTCAACCTCGTGTTCAATTGGAACCTGGAAAAATAAACCAGTGCTCTATGCTGCGTGAAGAGGAATTCGTGTTCCGACCCAGACTTAGCACGACGCTGCAGCTGGCGTGCCTTTTTGAAAACGTCAACAGAAACCTTGTTGAAAGAGGCAAACCGGAGTGGTTTGCTTGAATGTGGCTAAAACCTCCACTGTGCTGTTCTGTCTGTATGTAAACGACATTCCTGTATTATCCACTACGTTGAGCTACTGGCGAATGCTGACAACACGGATCTCGTGGCCGCGTTATCTGGAGACCGATCTCGGAAATTTTCAACTTTGAGCATGGAATTGGAGAATTGCTGTCAAAGCGTTAAGCGGTGTGCTCTACTGTGAAATGAACAGAAGTTCGATTGCTGCGTACTTGTAAGAGACCAATGAGTTATCAAGAGCGGGGTAACAACAATGTATTTGTGTATTCGGGCACTAAGGAGAAAACTGTTGGCCAGGCTACCAAATTCATTACTATGATTTGTAACTCGACACGGCATCATAAAACTCGCAGGCTGGAAATGAAATTTAACAATGAAAATAATCTAAAAGAATAGAAGTGTTGCGAATATTGTTTGTAGTAAATAAGGCGACGACCCTTCACGAATATCGTAACGTAACAAGTGATAGTGGACTGTTTTGTCACCGAGATCTCTGGTACAGTTTCAACAAGAGAAAATTTAACTTAAGTTAAGTTACAGATACTTGGTAATAATTTGGAATTCTTAACTTTCCTGAATGCAGCACATTTCCCGCACAAATTTAATTTAACGACAGCTTGCGAACGAGATAGTTTTGAAACTTCTCTGGAGCGATGTGAGTTTGGAACATAGTCACACAACCTGAAATCTGAACTTTTCTCTTACAATTGGCTTCTACGACTCCTCTCGAACGATGTTCCTCGAGCGATACGAGTTTTGAATTCAAGTTCGGAGCTGTACGTTCGAAAGTCTTTAGTACAATTTGTACTAATTCTGGAGAATTAAAATATTTGCTAATAATTTTGTACGAACCTGGATGTGAATGCGCCAGAAAAATTGTGTATATAAAATTAAAAATGTACATGGCGAGTGTATTTATATTTAGGAAAACAAAGAGTGCGTATCAGGAGGATAGCGACATCTCAGATAATGAATTATATGCTAGCCCTGGACCAAAAATTTCCGATATCAGGCAGACACAGTCTTCTTTATTGGAATCTCGACGATTCAATTATTAAACAATATTATAATAATCATATTATAATATTATTATATGACATCATAAATTTATCATAAACATTATTATATAAAACCGCCTTAGTATTGGTCATTTGGTCAGCACTCCGGTGTCGTATTCCGAATCGTCTGTCCAAATCAACGTGTGGCGAAGAGCTAAACTAACGAAGTTTTAATGTTTATCGTCAGTTCCTCCAGGTAAATGCCGGGTAAATACCTTAAATTGAGCTACGACCTATTCCTTTCCCATTCTTTCCGTTTAATCCTTTATTGATAATCCTGTCATTCCACGGTATAATCACATCTGACAGAGACGTCAGATAAGCCATAAATAAACATAATTTAACCTACAGTCTAATGCAGTTGACCAGCGGTATGTTCTGAAAATGTTCAGTGAATTTACCTGTTGTATGGATGTAAACCATATATGTGAGCAAAGCTGTTTACAGCCCAGATACAATTAAGTAAAACCACCCAACGAAGAATGTTGGCTAGAGTCGCATTCCACCACGTTTCGCCCCACAGGAGACATGGCACGGAAACAGGAATCAGGAAACTGAATATCAGTAGCAGTGGTTTGAAGTATCTGCAAGCGAAAGAGACAAGGCATGAAGGTAAATTGCACACCAAGAGCTTCAGTGTGAAATTCATGTAAACGTTTCTGTCTTTCCTTAAAAATCCCTTCTGGCAAAATGCACAGATTATAGTGGATTCTTATTATTTCCTTCCTCGGTGTCTAAGAAAATGTTTAAAAAACCAGAACCTTAAGGAAACGCTTTCAGAAGGCTGGCTCTGAAAGTGACTGGAAAAAAATTGAGTATATGCTATGCCTCGTCGCCAGAATGCAGGGTTGAAATACAACAAAAAAATTGCATGAGAATAAATTAAGAGTAGAATAAATTCCGGAGATGGCTTCTATCATACAGGTAAGGACTGTTTATCTTTGTGTATGTCATCTCGGGAAAGAAGGACTAAAATATATAAAACTATATTTTACCTCTAGACAGGCTTATGAAATTTAAGGTTCTCTGAACGATTAAAATGTTTATTGTGGCCTTCTACGTTATGGCCCCTGGAGCTCTTAGGTGGTTAAGAAATTTTCAGGGGAACAAATTGCTTTTATCTACAGAGTAACATAATTTTAGTTGTTGCATAGTACTGCAGGTGACATTTGGTTTCCTCGTTGGGGGAAAAACATAGATTAAGAGTGTTAACAATTTCCTTCTTGGAAGTGAACCTGCAGATTGAAACCATCGTTTAGGAGGAACATAATACCTCAGCGTTCAGGTCTTATATGGAAGCAAAGCGTTCCTCCATTACGAGCCTGACTTAGCAGTAACAGGAGGAGGGAAGATGAAAAAGTGCTAGCGAGAACAAGACACCTAATGCGCAATCGATTTCTCTCCCTCCCCTTTCTTCAGCTGACTGGTCAACAACTTGTGTATTTGTAACAGTTAACTCGCAGACATCTTGCGACAAGTATATATGCCACGAGACATTACTACCCATAAGGAAAACATCGACATAATCAAATGCAGAATGAGGGTTTCTGTGAACAGGAGAGTATTTTTGAAACTAGAGGGAGAAAGTAACAAGAGAATGTAGGTAATAATGAGGAGATTTATGATTTTTACACTTAACAAATTATTATCTGGGTGGTCATACGGAGAAACAGAACGATGTTCTTGCTTCTACTTTCTGAAGTACAGTAAACCCTCAATTAACATGGACGTCACTTAATTTGGACCCTTTATGAATCGGACTTCCTTATTTTTATTTGTGCAATTTACTTACTGAGAACACAGGCTTCTTCCTAAATTTTACTTTCAGTATGTACATTTTAATCAGTTGCTAATTATATTTTCGTCAATGTTTGTCCTAATACTATCACACTTAGTATATGTTGCTGAATTACGATGGGTTTCCTTATATTTTTCTACACTATAACTTGTAAATATTTACAAGTAGTGGGGTTTTCTAATTAGGGCCTTTCACAGACTGAGACTACTCCTTCCTCCTGCTAACCCCAATTCTAACGTTTTGTACTTTACTTAGAACTCATTAAATGTCCGGACCTTTCTTCAAATTGAACCACGGGGTCAGCCAGCACGTCACTCATGTCAATCTGACGTCCCCGTCGCAGGACTTCGGGGTGTTTCTTCTGCATAAGCCAGCCCACGTGAGAGAAGAACAACCCCCGCTTCGCGTTGTGCGGGTCCGCGTCTGTCTCAGTGAACTTGTGGTGAATACGATGATCTCTCACCCAATCGAAGATAGAGTTCTGTAACAATGCACTTACAAAATGAAGTAATAAAGTTGAAAGTTCACATTACACTTAAGTTAATGTTATTCTTAACAAGTGAATGAATATGAGAAATATTTCATAGTAAGTTAGTTTCAATTAAAACATAAATAACTAAAGAGTATTAGTCAATACGCCCGTAAAACGAAAATTTCCGCCTTCCGTAGACTCAGACCGGTGTCCAGCCCGATGGACGAAAAAGCCAGTCCGTGTAAGCTCTGGAATTTTCATGAGCGCCCTTCTGGCTGGACTTAAAATTGTATTTATTTATTTACTTATAGCCTACTTAACGACGTTTTTCAGTAGCTCTGAGTATTTAGCGTCAAATGAAAGGACGGTAGTGAATAAAAAATTGGAAGGGAAGTGAAAGGAAGCGGTCGTGGACTAATATAAGTAGCTCCCGTCATTTTACTGTAGAAACTGAGGAAAAGCACGAAGACCCTCAGTCAGGAGAGTCGGTCTTTGGGCCGAGATTTGAAATCGGGACATCCCGAATACGATTCAGGATTGTTAATCACTCGATCACGATGTTCAGTAGAAAAGTCAAGAAACACTGAGAGGGGTGGGGTAGAACATTCATAAAATATGTCGAACAGTTGCCAAACGTATAAAATATCAGCTGCTTGGCTGCATACAGTGCAGGTGGATGTTTCGTTTCGCGGTGGAGCGAGTCAAGTCGTGAATAAATGAGCGTTTATGTGAGAACCAGAGAATAGAGAAAGGCGACTGTGGTATTGGACAAGAGACTAAATGTGATTTAGAGGCCAACAGAGTGAAAAACTTAAAATGTAAGTAATGTAAAACAATTACTTCAATTGATATTTCAGTTGTTTCAAATACAGTAATGGAGGAAAAATGAATTCCTATAAGTGTTTAAGGAATTCGTCAGCTAAAGAGAGCCACCACGTGTAATAACGGATATATGTTATAACACCAGTGGTGATTCTAAAACTAATCGTTTGTTAATTTATAACTGATGTCCGTCTGTAACAGGATGAATAAATTGAAATTATTGTGATGAATTCTTTGTTGCAGTTTTCAATAACACGTATTTTTAGGTACTGCGTTAGATCTTTCCATCGACACTCACTTATAAAGTAATAACAATGCGGTTATTGGCTTCGTCTTATCTATTTCATGCATGTAACAACTTGAGAGCCGATGATCGAATAATAATTACACTATTTGCCGTGAAGATTTACTAAAATTGTTGACACATTTAAGTTTTGACTAAAGGTGGACAATAATAACAGACACTTCTCTTGAATGCCTAAACACATTTTTGTGTGTATCTTCAACTTATAAACTTCTTTCTGAGCTACAAATGTTTCGAACTTACGTTGAAAGGGAACATTATATAAAGGCCTTTTGAATTTGCAAGGCACAGAAATGGAAATTCATGACCTCAAATTTGTGTTAATGTCTTTGACATCGATGGAAGAGGATTGTGGTCACCTCGCAGGACAGGAGCATATACACGAAAGCACCCTACTTATTTCCACTACGTTTAGATATACTTTACCATGCCGCATGTGAGGTACAAAGTGGCTAGAATGATTCTGAGTGGTAACTTTGCTTTGTAGGATTTGTGTGTCCAATATCGATGTGCTCCTGCTGTAACTCCTAAGCCACCAACAAAACCATATATTAGATCTGCAACAGAGTAAAAAGATTTCAGAATCCAGCAACAACAATAATAATGATAATAATAATTTTATTGGAGTTCTTAGAGGACAACCCGTCGCTGCTGGCTATCAATAAGCTTATTCCGGCATCTCTGCGTGACGCTGAAGCATTACTCAGCCACATGGAAAAGACCATGCTTCCAGGGTCGCTGCGGCTACTGCGCGTGCACACAATCCCAAATCACTGTAGCCGCTATCTCGTGATTCTAGCCGTGGCTACAGTTTCACGTGGTCTGCAAGCAGTCGAGGTATGAAGGACAAAATCCCGAAGTTTTTGGCTGTTTGTGGACCAACCAAACAATTAATTCCATTCAGTTCTTTATTGAATTTCAGTTAGCTACATCAACAGTCAAATACCAATAACAGTTATGATCCAACAACTTAAAATTTGACACGGCTTGTAACCCGAGAGTCTTTCAACTTCAGTCGCCCCGAAAGCTTCACTTTATACAGCGGTTACAATGTTTACATTGGCGAAGACAGCTTAAGGCTAATTCAAACTTACAGGACTGTGCGCAAACAATGCGCCTACCGTGTCTTATAGTTGAAAATCGCGATGGTGAGACTTCATTTTGACCTAAACAGTAAGACAGTGTTTTATTCACAGTTACATGACTGTGCTCGGACAGTGCTTTTACCGCGGGGCCACAGATCACTTCGAAATTTATTTTTGAAGGCCACGGTCCGACGGAGTAGGAGCACAGGTCTGCTATATTACGTCAACCAACCAACGAAAAAGCAAACTAACTGCGGAGTCCTGCGCAAGCGCAAGACATCGACCACCATTCCTGCGTAAGAAACGCATTGCTGGAAATGGTAAACAGAGCCTTATAACTAAAACGGGAATTTGCTTACGATAACGGGTTCTGTCATGGCGGGGGCCTCGACCATTCAAAGTAGGGTCTGTTGCTGCTAATGGCAGGTGTAGCCGGACATTTTTGAAGGAAGATAGTTTAAAAACTTAAATTTCTAGAAGAATAATTAGCTGGCAGCTCAGCCTGGTGAGTATTTCCGTTGAAGGTGTTTTGGTTCCCACCACACCCACGCTACAAACTGTTGGCGTCTCTAACGGTCAATTCGTGGTCAAGAGCAGTAACATTTCAGTGTCGCTGTGTATTACTAAAAGGTTTTAATAAAGTTTTAGAAGTAGCTTTTCCAAAACTGTGTCACGTTGAGAGGACCTCATGATTCTGCTGACCGATAGCTAACTGATAAGAACATCAGTGGAGGTTAGGCTGTAGGTGTTATCCCGTCCGGCTACCTGTCCAAAAGAATTTGGTTGGTTGGTTCTCGGGGGTTTGACCCAGAGAGGGTGGGGCCGCTTCGGCTGAAGGCCTCTGTGGCTTGGAGGCGAAAATTACTTCAGCTGAAGGCCTCCGTGATTGGGGGTGGAGGGCCGTGTCCATGTAGAATTAAACCTCAATCAGGGTAGCCGAGTAGTCAGACCAGTGGTTGCGCCGACTTGGCCGTCTTTCCAGTGACAGCCTCGGCTGGTCTGTTGAATATAAGTCCCCTTCGGTTGCCCTTGGGTGACTTCTGTCAGCCCTCGTTCGGCACAAGTGTCTCCCGAGTTGCCTTACAACTGAGAAAAAGCACGGAAAACCCCACCGCATGGTTAATATATGGTTGTGTCAGCCGATTCGGCATGCGGACTTTCAGGAGGATTGTTTCTAGGCTGCAGTTTTGTTTGTTAGGAATTTTGCCAAAATGCAATTGCGACTCACTCTTTGCATCCTTCCATGCTGACGACTGCAGCATGGTCCACGCACAGTCCTGTATTAGCCTTTATCTGACACAGCTAACATTTGGGCTGAAACATCGCTCTAGGCTCGGCTTGACAGAGAGGATATTTCGGATTGGTTTTGTTAGTTGGTATGATTAGATTGGGGTGGGGGCAATGTTATGTTGTATTAAATCAAATAGTTTGGGATGGTCAGTTATATCATATACCGAATGACGT
>NW_019059575.1:711294-747587 GCF_000696155.1 Zootermopsis nevadensis
CAGAAACCGGCTATCTCAAATATTTTTCGTATTTTTCTCAGTTCTTCCAGGCCAGGATAGTACCTTAAATTAGGCCACGACCGCTTCCTTCCACATACTTCCCAATTAACTATCATCTTCTCATTCGACGATATAGAGTCTGAAAAAGCGTTATTAAATAAACCGCAAATATACAGAGTGATTTAAAAAGGACTTTACAAATTTGAAGGTGTATGGAAATTTATTCAGAAGGTTTATAGAATCGGTTGAGGTGTCATTTTGTAGCAAAACAAATCACGTTTTACGTCAAACAGTCATTTTGGTTCGATGTGATTGCCATTGGTGATACTGCAGACATCCCACCTGAAATCAATTTGCCAAACACGATCCAGCATATCCGGTGTCACTTCTGCAAATGCGGCGGTGATTCGAGCTTTGAGCTCTGTGAGATTGACAGGTAAGTGTGGAACATACACACGACCTTTAATGAAACCCCATAAAAAATGGAGAGGTTTCAAATCTGGAGAACAAGGTGGCCATACTATTGACCCTGTTCGACCAATCCTCCGACCTAGGAAACGGTTATTGAGGAAATCCCGGACTTCTGTGAGGTAGTGAGGTGGTGCGCCGTCTTGCTGGAAGAGAATGCGTCCTTTTTGGTCATCTTCGTCTAACTGTTATCTCATGGCGAACAGAACAACCAGTCTCAACAAAATTCTTGTGCCAAGATTAAATTATAGGTCTACTGGGAGGATCCTTGCCATACTGGGTGCGAAAATTTCGTTGAACCATTGTCGCAGATTTCGTTTCTTCAAACCACAGCGAGCGCGCTACGCACCTGTGAAAGTAGCCATTTTGAAATGTACTGCCACTTGCGCTCGCAGTGACGGAATTCGGTACTACAGCACAACGTGAGTCAAACTTGATTTGTTTTGCTACAAAATGACACCTCAACTGATTCTGTAAGCTTTCTGATTAAATTTCTATACACTTTCAAAGTTGTAAAGTCCTTTTTAAATCACCTGGTATAATATAAGAAAACTTTGGGTAAGGCTCAATTGGGTTAGCGTTAAGTTAGGTTATCTAAAGTTGTGTTATCTTAAGGTAGGTTGGAGGTGTTACGATAGTTGCGGTTGAGTTTGAATAGGTTAGGTTAGAAAAAGTTAAGTAAGTTTAGGTAAAGTAAACTACTTTCTGAACATTATCCATCGTCCCAGAAAACACGACGTTTCTCTAACGGTCCAAATTACATTTTCTGCTGAGGTAATTTAATCATACTATTTTATTCATTATTGTTTTATTAATCTGAATTTGTTTTAAATTTCCTTTTCAAAATTTCAACGTTTTGTGACTTCAATATGTCGAAAGGCAGTTTAGGATTTATGGTTCTTTGTCACTCAGCAGATGATGTTACTGGGCAATGCATTGTATGGTGTGAGTGAGGGAGCCAATCAGACGCAAGAGCTGTGTGCTAGTGGCTATGTTACTGGGTTTGAATATTTCGAACTAATGACAGGACACTTGCAGCAGGGCGTCAGTTTGGGAAACACTACAAGAAACTTTGAAAACAGCAGCACGCGCTCCAAATACAATTCTGAAATCTTCTTGCGGCTAGGGCTAAAATATAATCTATGTTGTTATTAACTAATTAAATAGTGCGTAAGAATATTTAGCAATAGACGGCAGCCTCTAGTTGTCGGCAGTTACATGCCGTAAACACCCCTGAGGAGATTCGAGTGTCTACCAAAGACCCAAGCTCCCATCACTGAGCGGCTATATTTCGGAGACTGGAATTTATTTCGTCTTCAGGTAAAAACATGCTCTGCTGTGTCCAATCGGTAGAGCTAGACCGCATCTCCGGACACATCAAGGAGCATTAATTTTGGTGAGTGACACACAAATGTAGAAGTATTTTATGACCAACCGAGTCACTTTCAACGTCTCTAGAAGGACCCAGCTTTATGCAATTAGTTCTTTACAGATACATTATGCAGTATTATATAAAGGTTCTAAAACAATATATTTTAGTTTAATAACATTCTTTCGAAAATAATTTGTACGACCAACAGTTCAAATTATCGAAATGTCTGTTTAACATTGATTTTTAAATTGGGGATTATTTATGAAATTGAGATTAGTTTATTTGCTGAACAAATGCTGTCAATATTATAAAATACTGGACTCTTGTACAACAGCATTAATTAAGCCAACCTTTAAGAAAGTCGAGGGGAATAAATTTATGAACAATGGACACAAAATATATAAAAAATTATGAATAATAGACTAAAACCTATTTGCACACTTTCTGTTAAGAAAGGGACAGTAGATTTCGAAAGGGTCTATCGTGTTCTGACAATTTACTATAAAAGAGATAATAGAAAAGCGATGTAAATTCAACCTTGAAACTCATATTGCATTACATAGCATGTTAGAGCATAGCATTTGTTAGAGTGAAAATAGATAAATCATGGAAAATAATTAATAATAAAGGATATTAACAACATATGAATAAAAAATTCCTTGGATATTATCCATCGTCTAGTAAAATATAAAACGTAAAAACGACGTTTCGGAGATGGGACTCTATCTCCGTCTTCAGGTTCCTACACAGTTGGGCTCACTAGATAGACCTAATTCCTATCTCCGGACAAAGTAAAAAAGTGAAAGTCCCGGAATAAAAAGACATCACCACACCATCCATCGGTGGGACGTAAAGAAATAAATAGTAGAAATAAAATTCGTTAAACACGATAAAGCCAAATAAAACAAAAACTCACAAAATATGGGAATAAATACATATGAACATTAATTTGAAACTCGATAAAGGGACACAAATATAATTTCAGACAGGGCCTGCTGGAGAAATCCAGATTGGCCTAACATGCGTATGAAGAAGATCATCATGTCTGTTGGGATGGAGCCAGGGTGTCACTAACAGAACCTACAGGAAATACAAGGAGGCGGCACACATGGCACTACTTGCCAATCCTATCAGCCAGCCAAGTTTGGATATATCTCTTATTTGGATTCCGGTCATCTCTGAAGAAGTCTAAGTTGTGCATCGAGTTTAAAATTAATGTTCATATGTATTTATTCCCACATTTTGTGGGGTTTTTTATCTTTTTTATTCCGAGACTTTCACTTTTTTACTTTGTCCGGAGATAGGGATTAGCTCTATCTAGTGGGCCCAACTGTGTAGGAACCTGAAGACGGAGATAGAGTCCCATCTCCGAAACGTCGTTTTAAGTTTTATATTTACTAGACGATGGATAATATCCAAGGAAATTTTTATTCAAATGACTCTTCACCATCGTCAAGAAGTTTTAGATTTGATTAACAACATAGTATCAAAACTATAAAGGGCATATACCATAATACAAAGAGAATTATGGATACTAGCTATAAAAGAACAGGTGATTTTAACTAATAACACTGTTCAACAGCCAAAATGTATCGGGGATGAAACTAACAAATTTGTACTAATTTGGAGCTGCTAAATACGAAAATGACATTCATTTTGCATGCTTGGTTAACATTTCGAAGATATTCATACCAAGTTTTTCGCTCAATTTTCGTAATTTTCAGAATTGTAAAGGACTACTGTACAAGGGTGGAGAAGGTTTTATTGCTTCCTGCAGGTATAGTCAGCTTCCCTAACAGATGATTAATAAATTGGTTCAGTTGTCCTTGTGGTTCTATTTGGCAAACAAGTGTTTCTTGGAGTGCGGATTTTGTGTTTCACTTCGTCTTAGAATACTTATGTAGTAAACAGCAAAAACGTCGTTGTGAGTGCTTAAATGAGATATTTGTAACACTAAAATATACAAAATGTCGCGTAGATGTGTCAATAATCCTAACAACTTTTCTCATATCTGTGGAGAAGCGACTTTTAAATCACAAAATCGAAACTTGACCCCCATCGTTAAGAAATCGTCTCGCCTTTATTTTGGTTGCAAAGTGGGTGACATGGACAGGGCACGGGCACCCCATATTTATTGTCTGAAGTGTTCTACAAATCTTCGTGAGTGGCTAAAAGGAAAAATGCAATCAATGCCCTTCGCTGTGCCCATGGTGTGACGGGAACCGCATAACCATATAAACGACTGCTATTTCTGCATAATTCCTCCTGTCATCGGCATAAACAATGAGAAAAAACATGCTTTGATCTATCCAAACATCCCCACAGCCATTCGTCCTATACCCCACAACCATGAACTACCTGTACCTGTCCCTCCTATCTCCTACACAGCTGATTGCAGCGAAGAAAGCTCACCGTCACCACCATCAGATAACGCCATTCCAAGATCATCGGCATCTCAAGATAAAGAGTTTGTGCCAGAAACGTTATCTTCTATATCTCACAGAGTAACTCAAAGTAAACTGAATGATCTAGTGAGAGATTTAGACTTGCCTAAGTATCAGGCAGAGTTGCTAGGATCGCAACTTAGGCAATGGAATGTACTTGAAGAAAATGTTAAAATATCCTGTTATCGCGTTCGTCAGATTCCTTTGCAAAAAATTTTTTCAATGCAAGATGATCTCGTGTAGATGGTCTTATGGGTGCCCTGCATATAGAAAATAACCCAAATGAGTCATCTTGAAAGCAGTATTATTGCACAATAGCAATAAATTACCCAGTATTCCTATAGCTAATGCGGTTCATATGAAAAAGACATATGATAACATTAAACAATTAATTAACAGGGTGAATTATGATAAATATAAGTGGTGTATATGTGCAGATTTAAAAATGATGGTTATCATACTAGGCCTTCAGCAGGGTTACACAAAATATTGCTCCTTCCTGTGTGAGTGGGACAGTCGTGAAAGGAATATACATTATGAAACTAAACAGTGGCCTCTTCGAAAGAACTTGGAACTAGGTACTAAAAATATTGTCCGTGAATCACTGGTAGATCAAAGCAAAATAATACTGTCAGCATTGCACGTTAAATTGGGTCTGATGAAAAATTTTGTAAAAGGAATGGACCAAAATGGAGAAGCCTTTAGGTACCTATTTCACAAATTTTCCGACTAAGTGAAGCTAAGATCAAAGAAGGAGTTTTCGTAGGTCCCCATATAAGAAACCTGATCGTTGATGAACATTTTGTTGACATTTTGACGTGAGAGGAGAAAATTGCATGGGAATCCTTTACGTTAGTTGTTAGGAATTTTCTTGGAAACAACAGGGCGCCAAACTATAGAGAATTAGTAGACAAATTGTTGAAAGCATACAGTAAAATGGGGTGCAATGTCTCTTATAATGCATTTCCTCCACTCTCACTTGGACTTTTCCCCTGATAATCTTGAATCGGTTAGTGATGAACATGGCGAACGATTTCACCAAGATATTTCTACTCTTGAAAGGCTTTATCAGGGGAAATGGAGCGAACCAATGAAAGCTGATTACTGCTGGTCGGTGGTAAGAGATGCCCCTGAGGTAAAATACAGAAGAAAGGCCAATATATAAGGTAGGTGAAATATTTTGAACATTTGCATATCATGTGGATGGATTTATTGGTGATATTTTACAAAGTACAACATTTCTTCAAAACGCGAACTAACTGAACTTCTTTAATGTCATTTTCGAATTTAGCGGACGAAAATACATAAGAATTGATTAGTTTCATTTCCGATATATGCAGCTCATTAAAATTTCTTGTCTAGTACACTGGTATTCAACCTGAGGTACGCGTACCCCCGGGGGTACGCGAAGACATTTTAGGGGATACGTGAAATTTAAAGAAATATATATTATTTTTTGATAAACACTGAATAATCAGGGCCAGATTTAGGGTTAGCCACAGGAGAACCGGAAGTAAGGACTTTCGATTTGGGAGCGCAATTTCTCTCTCTCTCTTTCTCTCTCCTTTATGCGATTCTTATCTGGGCGGCTAGTTTCATTTTATTCCACATAGTGCTTTGGAACCTGATTGAACACTATTGGGTGGGATTAACGTTTCCCCTAAAACTGTTTTTCTCTTCTTTTAATCATGCAATGAACCTACTTCAATAAACAAACAGATGCACTCCTTCGTATTACCTTGTTCTTTGACAATTCCCGCTGCCGGCAGAGAAACGTTGGAAGTGGTTGCTGGTTTTATGACTTGGAAATACCGAATGATGTTTTTATAACAACACCAAAACATTTTACCTGGCCTTGCTCTTTCAATTTCATTATTGCAAAATACTCATCAGTTTGGTATCACAGCTTCAACAAGTCGTGTCGGATCTAATTCTGTGATCAGTTTAAGTCGGGCGTAAATGTCTACAAGCTCAGTGACATGTCGAGTCGTGATAGAGTATACGAGGTGCGATCGGAAAGTTTCAAGACTGTGTCAATAGAGGGCGAACCGGATGTAGTACGGGCTTCTGCCGCTAGGGGGTGCGGCCTACATTCATAGTGAATCAGTGTGCCAGCCGGCATCATCGAATTAGCATTTGTTTCTTAGTTACGGGCGTTTTGGTAGTGCATTACACCGACCCTCCTGCGATTGCGGATTTTCATGAACAAAGAGTGTGCATCAAATTTTGCCAAAGCCTCGCCAAAACGGCTACGGAAACCTATGAAATGCTAAAGCAAGCATTTGGGGAGTCCGTAATGGGTCGTGCACAAACTTTTGTGTAAAATTTATTTTTTAAAAATTGCCGAACCTCTGTCGATGATGACGAGAGTTCTGGACGACCATCTTCGAGCACAACGCCCGAAAATGTTACGAAGATTCGGCAGGCCATTCACGAAGATCGACGTCGTACCATCAACGACTTGTGTGACATTGTTGGGATAGGCTATGGGACCTGTCAGCTGATTCTAAAGGAAGAACTCCGCATGCGACGCATCATGACAACGCCCCAGCGCACACCGCCCTCAAAGTTCGGCAGTTTTTGGCCTCAAACACCATGGCCGTCTTCTCGCACCCTCCTTATTCGCCGGATTTAGCTCCGTGTGACTTCTTACTCTTCCCAAAGATGAAAATTCAGCTAGAGGGAAGGAGATTTGAGACGATAGAAGAGATTCAGGCAGAATCGCAGATGGTGCTTGACAGGTTGACAAAGAAAGATTTCCAGGGATGCTTCCCGGCTTGGCAGCGGCGCTGGCATCGTTGTGTTCACTCCCAGGGGAACTACTTCGAGGGTGATGGATGAATTTAATACCTGAGATAAGTGTACGGGTTTTTATAGGCGCAGTCTAGAAACTTTCCGATCCCACCACGTACATACGTGTAGTACGTTACCGGCTTTGTGAATAATGATTATTGTTTAACAATTTACTAAGTTTATTTAATTTTACTTGGCATCCTAACGTCTTTCTGTTGTGTGGGATCATTGTTGTGAAATGCAGGTTCGGTTTGTTTAATTCTTGTTAAAACGCGGATCAATTATAAGTGCATAGTAGTCATCATCCACTCAGTTCCTTCTTGAAACCACGGCAGTAATCATTATTTTCATTTTCCGTATTGCAAAATGGATAAATTTATTATTTAAAAGGAAGCGTGAAATTGGCGAAAAAGGTGAAAATGACGATAGTGTTGAGTCACAAACACTGAAAAGTGCGACAGTTTCTGTTCCAACCTGTGATGATAGTGTGAGCAGTGTTGAACTATCTACAAGTAAGCCTAAATTCCCAAAAAATATGAAAGCGGACAAAGTGAAATACAGACATTACAATGACTCCTACATTAAATATGGGTTTGTTTCAAATCTGTGTGATCCACCTCTTCGACTCTGGTTGATTTGCAACCAAATTATATCGAACAACTCTATGAAAGCATCTCTACTTCACCGGCACTTAGTGACCAATCACGGTGAGTGTAAGGACAAGCCAGCTGAATTTTTCAAACGCAAATCAGAAAATGTACGTAAAACTTCAAATGTAATACATAATTTTACACAATCATCAAAGGTGGCATTAGAGACGTCGTATGAATTAGAATTGATAGCTGCCCTCTCATTCTGCCTGGTGCTTTAATTATATCAGATAAAATGCTAGACAAAAAATATGCAAATGCAATAAAAACGATTCCGAGTTCTGACACAACTGTAGGTCGCAGAATTCATGACATGGCACAAGATGTTATTGAGAAAATTACGGAGAACATTAAAATTGACAAAAGATCTGCAATTCAAATTGATGAATCGATGGATATTTCTGATGAAGCCGAGCTGCTTGTATACATTCGGTATTTTGATGTTAAGAAAGGGGCTATTTTTGATGAAATTTTCGGATGTAAACAATTACCAGAACTTACAAAGGGAGAAGATATTTTTAAAATCCTTGACAATTTCATAAGGTTGGAATTAGTTTTGCAGTGGGAATGGTGTGTCAGTGTATCCACTGATGGGGCTGCTTCAATGACACGCCAATAAAGCAGTCTTGTTGCTCGTATTCGCAAAATTAATCCTGAAATCAGCTGGCAACACTGCATCATACACAAACAAAGCTTTATCGCGAAAAAAATTACTCATGATTTACACGAAACACTGAACATTTCTGTGAAAGTGGCCAATTTAATCAAGTCTCGTGCATTAAACTCCCGTCTTTTCAAGAATATGTGCGAGGAGATGGGATCCACACACACCCAACTCTTGTTGCACACCGAGGTGCGATGGCTGTCACGAGAATGCATGTTGACTCGCCTTTTTGAACTGAAAGACGAAGTAAAATATTTCCTCTCAAAATTGAAATTAGATTTCGTTACTTTTTTAGAAGACGAAGGCTGGTTTTGTTAATTAGCTTATTTGGCAGATATTTTCAACAAATTTAATGATCTCAATCTTCAACTCCATGGCTTTGACAAGAATGTTGCAGTTTTACCAACTATTTTTGAACTTACTGAACAAAATGAAGTTAGCGTTACTGATGGCGTTTTGGAAATAATCAAATTCCACTTGGAAAATCTCAGGACACAATTTTTGAAATACTTTCCAGAAATTGAGAGAGAAGACAATACCAAAGATTGGATTAAAAACCCTTTTTATATCACCGCCATCAATTCCTCTGATCTTCCCTTAAAATTAAAAGAAAACTTGCTGGAAATGTCCGTTGACGGTTCACTGAAAATAAAATTCGAAAATATGTCAATCTGCGACTTTTGGATTGCCGCTCGCAAAGAGTTCAAGGAGCTTAGTGACACTGCCATTTCACACCTCCCGCCATTCCCATCAACGTATTTGTGTGAGCAAGGCTTCTCCGCACTGACATCAATCAAAACGAAATGCAGGAACCGCTTGAACCCAGAACCATCTCTGATCCTCGCACTCACGAAGATTCGTCACCGAATTGAGGTGCTGGCATGCCAGAAACGTTCTCAATCATCTCATTAACAGCTCTGAACCACATTAATTAATAATTGATAAAATATTTAAACATATAATTTTGCTTTGCTAAAATATCTTTGTCCTTTATTAATTTTTATATGATAGGCAATAAGATATTTGTTATTAATAGCTTGATTCTCCTTTTTCTCATTTAAATCTTATTGTTTACTACATTATTTTGGATGTAATTTATTTAATTTCTTTTAGATGTAGATTATATACTATGTATAACTTGAATTATACACCAACAACTTTGGGGGTACAAAGTTTAAGAGATATTATATCTGGGGGTAAGCGAACAAAAAAGGTTGAATACCACTGGTCTAGTGTAATAGGCTTAGACACTACGCTTTTTAATATTTAAATTGACCATATTGTCAAAGAATGGATGTATTTAGTAGATCCTGGAAGTCTAGTATCAAAAAATTTGTACGTAAAAATATTGATAATTTGCTAGTGATTAGGTTTTAATTGAAAGCAATGAAAATGGCTTACAGAAGTCAATATACCATTTCAATGAATTTTGTAAGAAGGGTAATTTCGGAATATCAATGAAAACCAAAGTTATGGCCTTTATTGGAAAAGACTCAACAAGATCAAAAATCGTCATCGACAAACATATGTTAGAACAGGTTGTACACTACAAATACTTAGGCCTATAAATATGAAAACTATATAAAAGAAAAATACGTAGATTGCAGACAATGTGCAGAACTGTACACAGGACCGTAGAAATAAAACTAAGCAAGAAACAAGAATGTTATTTTATAAAATCATGACGGTGCGAACACTTTTATATGGATGTGAAACTTGGGTGCCTACACAAAGAGATGTTAGCAGAATACAAGCAGAGGAAATGAGATTTCTTGGAAGAGTTAAAGGATGTACAAAAACAGACAGGTTCAGAAATGAAGAAGAACTACATGTAGAGGCATTAATACACAAAATAACTGAGTACCGTGGGAAGTGGTTAGAACGCTTGTTAAGGATGGACAATACCACACTACCAAAAATTGCTTACAACTACAGCCCCACTGGAAGACCAGACTTTGGTCGACAAAGAAAACGGTGGAGAGTCCGAAATAGGCCTTAATGCATATCCCATGAAATTGAGAAGAATAAGAAGGAGATATTATTGCAAAAATCTTGATACATTAAATATTGATACCACTTACTCCAGCAAACTGTTCCCCATTGTGCAGTTGAGGTGAGTATATTGCACACTGCCAGAAAGTGTATAACTGCCATCAATGTAACATTACGCCACAGTATCGCCTGCGTCACAGGTACGGCAGCATTGGTTTTTTCCACAATTTCCACTTTTCCGTTTTCTGTCATCTTACCAAGATCGGTCTGTTAACGAAGAACTTTCCTGGGGAAATAAATATTAGATAAATGTAAAAATTATGGTGGAGATGATGTCAGGAAAAGCAGTGGAGGATATATATGATGAACAAAGAGATGGCTTATGAGACTGCGAGAGAAGAAGAGTGTAATAAAAGAAAATTTTCATGAAAGAAAGAAATGGCAGGTGGTACGTGATGATAGGTCATAGTGGCTGCATCGTGCAAGTGGAATGATGAAAAATTACGTGTCCAGTGATGATAGAGGTGATGGAAGCGATGGTTGCTGGACCTTCAGATTGAAATTGTTCAGACATCCGTAAATTTATATCGTTCTGAGTGACAACTTACTTTATTTTATTCAAGTAGTTTAATTGCCGCTGAATGTTCAGCTTTCATGTCTTCAGCCGAACTTTTATAATGATGAGTACTGTTTGTATTATTTCTTTATCTCCTTATACAACTTTAGAGTCGAGTCACAAACTTCCAGTATACAAATCTCACGCTATGTATCTTGTACACTTAAATTAACATTAATCGCAATTGAACACGGTATGCCTGTGCAAGAAGATCGAAATAAAATCAATTTCTGTATTTTCTGCAACATAATTCATAAATCGAAAAATGCACATAATTCTTCTTAATCTTATCAGTGCCTAAATTTCCTAGAATACAGAACACATTCTTCTAAATGATAGTTTATATGTATTTCTTCATGGTTCATATACATTTACTAAGTTTCCCAAAATTGTTAAACAGTGGTCTGCTACACAACTAAAATAAACATTAAACTCAAAATTAAACTGAATTTTTATGGTAAATTCATTGCATAATTCTTACAGTTTTTTTTCAGCACAGCATTTTTATGACCATGCGCTGAAAGGTTTGAACCAATTTTATTGAACTTTCAGGTAAATTGGATGCTGATGTATTGTTCGAGAGATGATGTTGGCTGAAGTGACTAATATTCTGTTGCCCGAAGGTAGCTTTGACAGGCGTAGGGGTATGTGAGCGTCGTACTGACAGGTGTCGATCTTGTTGCTTAGTGTTTGCCTTACTGATGTTTCAGACGTGCTTACTGCCGCCATTATCAGAGCCATGTTGCCCATATAATGGCAAACTCCTACCAGACAACGTGGAGCAACATTCCAGAAGGCAATCATCTTCATTAAAAGTAAATTAACATGAAATATCAATACATATTCTCTACACGTGAGAATAAAATAAAGAAGTTATTTAACATACTGTGTCCGTATATAGAGCCTGTAACTGCGAATAAATTAATAACAACAATGCAAAGCTATACCCATTAAAGCGCACAGACGTTCAAAAGGTGTTATTCAAGCACCGTCACGAAGGTAAATATTACACTACTGTGATCTTGCATTCATGAGTTCCTAGGTCACTGTTGCGTTTGAGATAATTCATGCACTTATGAGGACCCAGCCAATGTTTCTGAAGTTCTTCTAACAAATACATTTAAGTCGTTCTTGCACTACCGTGATCCGATACTTCATTGTTGAATAATATTGTTTCTCGCATTGAGCATTCAGTTACATTTTTACTAAAAACAGACACAGATATGGTAAGGCCCTTGCGTTGTTTTTCGCTTTTATAAAAGCAAACAAACACAGAATCATGAGAGTAGTTCATAAAATGAGAAGTGAGAGAAAAGTTACGATCACCAATCTAGGTTTAATTAGTAATGTGTGCAGAACGTCATATTATTGCCCTTATCTCAATAACTTACGCCAACTTGTAACTTCTAGGGATAAATGTTAACTGAATAACACATGTTAACTGTTTTCTTTTAGCAGAAAGTATTACTCTCTTAAACTTATATAACGTTTGCCAATGGAGTGAAAACTATTAATTCGAGTTTCACTTTTACTACAACATTGTAGTTTCTGTTGAATTATTCAATTGAAATTTCAACACATGGTAGTCTCGAGCCGAACTATTGATGGGCCTCCCTGAATTTCTAGTACCAATTTTGCATATCTTCAAGGCTTTCGAGTCACTTACATTGTGACATGTTGCTACATTTTGTATCTGCTTCCTGTGTATTGTTTCCTAAATACTAACAACCATCTGTTGTGCATATACTGGTTCTTTATAATTTTAACAACTACTTCAGAAATTTCACACGTTTTTGCCCTTTATTACTTTGCCCCTTATTACAGTGACAGAAATGAAACCTAGCGTTACGCGTCTATTAGAAGGACTAGGCTGCTAGCCCGGTCGGCTGCAATATGTACTTTGTAGCTCGCTTTCTGAGTTGTTACGTGCAGTTTACGAAGTATGTGCGTTTGTTTTTTCGTTTATTAGCAAGCTAGTGACGTATTTGAAAGTCACAGTTTGGTTTCAGCCACTGTACAAGCAACACGCAAAACAGAATATGTTAATTCACTATCATAATTTTGTCCTCAAGTACAAGGACTGCATACTTATAGACTTAGTTTCTTAATTTACTTTTTAGTTTTCTTCATGCTGAAGCGCAACCTAACTCTCAGAAATGCACTGATTCGAAATTTACAGAAATGCTTTACCAAATTATCAATAAATAATTACTTTCTTATTCCATGGATCCAAGTCCTTCCTGAAAAGCCAACAGTTGCTTAGTCACACCAGAAATTCCAAATATTTTATTGAAGCCGAAAGTTCATGACCGTGTTCACAACAGCCCACCACTAAGTCCTATCCTCGACCAGATCAAACCAGTCAATATCACCCAATCCTATTTATCTATGATCCATTTTAATATTATCCTCCCATCTACGTCTAGGTCTTCGTATTGCTATAATTCCTTCTGACTTGCTTACCACAACCTGTGTGCATTTCATGCCGGCTACATGCTCTGCCCAGCTCATCCTCATTGACATGTACAGTCTAAATACATGAAGCTCCTCATTATGCAGCTTTCGTCAGCCTCCTAGTAATTCATCCCTCTTAGGTAAACATATCTCCTTAGCACCCTGTTCTCGAACACACTCGTTCATCGTTCCTCCCTTAGTGTCAGAGACTAAATTTCACACTCATACAAAACTACAGGAACATTATAGTTTTCTATGTTCTAAAATTTACGTTCTTAGACAGAGAACGAAAAGGCAAAATGTTCTGAATTGAATTGTAATAAACACTATTATTTATTTATTATTTATTTAGTGTTCTGTCTGACGACAGGTCCATATGAACAGGATCCTTCCATCCTTTTCTCGGACTGGGACCTGTTCATATACGTTCTTGGCAGATGATCCAGAAGTGGTTTGCCATTGCCTTCTTCTGTGTGTGTGAATGGAGTAATTGTTGGGATGCCACGGAGGAAAACTCCATGTTGCCTAGACCACAGCCTTGCCCAACACAAGTTATAAATTCGGGCACCGCCGGGAATCGAACCCGAGACCCCAGGATTACAAGGCTAGCGTTCTAACCGCTAGACCACCGTGGCTCGACTTTAATCTGCTCTTAATTTCCTCATGAATACAAGTATGATTTGTTGCTGTCGCTCACTAGTATATCAATTTCGCCACATTTTCAAAGGATAAAATAAAAATATTTATTTTAAGATTTAGCACTGCATTCTGGTAACAAAACGTAACATGTACTTAATTTTCTCTGAGTTACTTTTGAACTAACTTCCTACCTAGTGTCAATTACAGCTTCTGTGATGTTCTATATGGTATTTATGTTATCCCCCAACAGATTTACAACATTAGCATAGAACAGAAGCTGATATATAACATTAAATTTCAGTCTCACTTGGTTTTCTTTGACCTTATTTATGGTGTATTCTATAGCAAATTTGAAAAGCAATGGTGATAAAGGATCTCCTTGTTTTAGCCCATGTTGAATAGGAAAGGTGTCAGACAAATGTTTGCCTGTACGGTCTCTGCTATAGATTACCCAATAGGCATATTCATCGCCCTGATGACGGAGACAGTATGACCTCTGAAACGTTGGTAAACACCTACCATACTACACGGCACAATAACCCAGAAGACAGAAATCTTCGTACTCACCGCTGTGAAAACCTCAAATCATACGTTCGAATACATCAATAATGAAAGATAATATGTATGTAGAAAAATATTCCATAACTATAAGATGGCTGTCTTCTGGGTTGTTGCGCCGTGTAGTCTGATAGAAATTTACCTACGTTTCAGACGTCCTTGCTGCCTCCATCATCAGGGCCTTGATGATAGAGGCAGCAAGAATCTCTGAAACGTCTGTAAATTTCTGCCGGACTACACATCACAACAACCCAGTATACAGCCATGTTCGAACACACTGCCGTGAAAACCTCAATTCCTATAATTGCTAGACCACACATAAGGACCTTGATTCGAGCTCTGAAAATTCAGTTGTGAATTATCTGTCCACCGTCAAAATGAGCCTTCCTGCTGTTAATAAGATGCTGAGCTCTATCAAACAGGCTAAATACTTTCACTGGCCATCTACTGT
This sequence comes from Zootermopsis nevadensis, assembly GCF_000696155.1. The sequence continues at coordinate 726,396 of NW_019059575.1, forward strand.
GATTTCCTAAATTTATGATAATTAAAAATTAAAATTAAATTAAATTAAATCCGTGGTGTAACTGCTCCAGAGAGCCAAAGCCGACTAGCTTGACTACTGGCCTCACGTTCACATGCCTAAGCAGAGGATGATTATAGGCAGTTTATATTCATAGAATGGTTATTAGATATAGTACCGTACCTTACGACAGCTGGATTTCTCATAAAGCTGTGGTGTGACGACTTAATTCTAACAACAACCAAACCATGAAACTTGATATACTACTGATGTAATGCTATTTCTACGACTGAAAAAAGATTTGTGACGTTACTGGCTTCACAGTATTTTGATTTTATGAAACAAGTACACATGCATCGGAACAATTCATCCATTAAGTTTCCGTGCAAGTAATTGTGATCATTATCATAATCCCACAGTATACCTTAACGATGTGAATGCCATTCTGTTTTATTACCATGGCGAAACAACCAGAAATATAAGCTATCTTCTTCATAGCAAATGTGACTTAAGGCACAGATATTTTCTTCAGATTCACTTACGTTTGAAGTATTTGTTTTAAGCTGCACTTCTTCTCAGGGGATTTAGCATTCTTGCGAACTGAGCATTATTATCGCTTCGTTGGTTCTTTCGTAAGCAAGGCATAATATAATTCGGGAACGACTTAACTGCTTTTATGAAATTTGTTATTTGTTTACTTAAATAAAATTCCTTGGCATTTTTTTATTAAATCTAATGAATATAACCTGCACTTTACATAAATATCTACACGTGTCTCTGTAAGCTGTAGAGACTGGATTGGAGTATCTCAAGGCTAACTGGGTCGAATTTTGAAAGCACAATTATTTATAGTTAGCTGTAATTGTAAGGTTGATCGTGCATTGTTAAAATATCTCTAAATAAATTTAAATATTTTAGCATGGTATAAATTATTATTAATTAGTCCAACGTTACGTAGCAGAGTGATGTATCATTTATTTCTACTGAGAAAATCTACGTCCGGTAACTCAGCATTTTCCTTTCCAGTGGGTTTTCGTAAAGTCCATTGATCTTTTTATATATATATGTAAATATGGTCTTCGAGTTCAAACAGGCTTTAAGTACTATTAACTTTGTCCCTTAAAATGCTTGAAACATCTAACGTTGAAGCATTTTATGATTAATAAAATAACGTTTCTAAATATGTGCATGAAATAAACAAGCACGCATAAAATATGCAGAATTTATTATATAAATACCCAAATTGATTTAGTAGAATATTTCACCGTAGGCTATAATTTCAACTGAGAAATTTATTACGTGGACTCGTTAACTGTGTTCACAAAACCATAATTCATATTTGACTTCTTAAACCAACTGATTGTATGTCACATACAAATGTCACAATTATGCAATTTTTAGCCTTGGCATTGTATACTTGTGGGTGATAATCTTTACGCCCTGACACAATACGATCGGAGTAGGGCTCCGATAACGATTCGATGCGAGGCTAAGTGTAACTCAGAGTATTCTGGTTTAGATGATGCCCTCGCCCCAGATGGAATAACAATTGTCCCTTAGCCCATAATATTACTAAACGGGCTATTCTGGTTTAATGGTGTATGTTTTATTAGCTAATTATGTGAAGTGAGTGAGGGCAAGATGGTAATCGAGAGAAGTTGCCGATTTTGCTGTGGTTTAGCAGCATAGTAACAGATAGCGACACAAGGCAGTGGGCAGTCCCTGGTGTCAGTCTGAAGAGAGGTAATACATCGGTGCAACTGTGCATTTGGTTTTTCGATTTAAGCGCGAAAAAAGCAAGATAAGTGTTAAATTGACCACCTTAAAAGTATACAATACAATTTAAAGTAATAATATTCACTACAAAGTATAAAGGAATACGAAAACCGGCAAGTATAACACATAACAGGTGCAGGAAATGATGTATTTTCAGTGATCTCAGCTCTAGTGACGCCATATTAAGTTGTGTGACTCGAGTGGCGTCATACGCCGATCCTCGTAAAAGACGCCACTCTTCGCTCCTGCTTTCGGATAAGATGACTAGTTAAAGTGTTTACTTGAATTTTTCATTTATGTACAGAAAGTGCCTGAAAACTACACCAGGACTTCTAACAGAGGTTAGTGGAGTCAGGATAGTCTACAACTTGCCATGGAACACGTACGGACGGGAGGCATGAATTGTTTTAAAACCTCACAATCCCATACAGAACTTTGAAAAGACAACTACAGTATAATGATGCCAAAAAACATGACATAGACCCTCAAAGTAAGTAAATGTAATTATATAACTTATTGTAATATTACAAGATTTTAAATATGACTTCTTCCAAGTAATTTATAAATACCTGTTATTTTATTAGGTTGCCTCAGAAAATAAAATAAGGAGTATTTGGTGACCTACATAAAGAAACTACAGGCATCAGGATTTCCGCCAATGGAGAAACTTTACTAAGCTCGCCTATCAGTTTGCAAAAGGAAATCGAATTCTTCACCGCTTCAACAGAGACAGAGTTATGGCAGGATGATATTGTCTAGACCAAGGGTTCTTAACCCTTTTTCGCTGGCGCACCAGTAATTCTAATTTGACATATTAAATGTAGCACTAATCAAATGCGTTCAGGGAAAACTTATTTATGTTAATATTATCTTTTAATTTGTTTTACTTAGTTCGTGTACCACCCGACATTGGCCTGCGTTCCACCAGTGATACGCGTACCATAGGTCTAGACTAATTTCTGAGACAATCCTGGATTAGTTAAGAAATAATCTACAATGTCTCTCTTTTGAAGAGCTAAAGCCATGAATAGGAAGAATATTGATGTCTACTTCAAATTATAATTGGATTTGTTGCCAGAAAACTCTCTGCTAGACAAACCTGGCCATATGCACAATGTGGATGACTCTGGTTTTTCAAGTTAATCCTAGGCCTGACACTGATATCTCAGAAGAGCTCTCCGACAGTGTACCAAATGACTTCTGGTGAAAAGCGGGAGACAGTGCTGCAATGCCATAGGCTGTTTTATATCTCCAGCCTGCATACTTAAAGAGAAAAACAAAAAGTCAGAATGGGAAGATTCTCTTCCCAAAGGGTCAAAAGGTTTTCATGAATGCAAGGTCTGGTTTTGCAAACTCTACCATATTAATGCAGTGGCTGAATAGAGCATTTTATTTCAAGAAAACAAACAGGGAAAGTAGTGCTAATTCTAGATGTTCATACATCGCACTGCAATGACCAGGATATGTTGGAACTAGCTCAGAAAAACGACATAATCGTGGTTTGTTTTCCTCCCCATTCCACCCACAACTTTCTTCCATTTTATCGGTGTTTCTTGAAACCCCCGAAACACTTTTCTTCATAGCAGTGCACGTTTGGTGACAAATACACGCAGATCGCGACATGTTATGATCGCAGTTTGCACCATTGCTGAAGGAGGCTTGGCAGAAATCGGTAACCAAATCTAATACCTATTCTGGATTTGAAACCTGTGTTCGTTGTGATTTCTGCAATAGCACGCGTATTCCCTGTGCTCAACACACACGGCCAATCACACCGAAACTTAGCTATGACACCAAATTACAAAAATTTGTTCGGCGCATGTATACGTCAACAGTGAATGAAAACTCAAATCACAGTGGAGAAGCATCTTAGCTGCTGTCATTACAGACTAGTTTTATATTGTTCTTTTAAACTCTAAACTGGATGTGTAACCCGTGCGTATAGACAACCAATTAAAGCGTGTGATGAAGTAACTAAAACTCACTCTGTGTTCTTGTTCTATATCTGTAACAGATACAAGAAATACTACCCATCTCTGCTAACCTTTGTTTAGATCAGTTTCCTACTAGAAAATGTTAGGTGCGGAAGAATTCACTGAACAAGGAAACTTTTTCTCGAGTCTGCAAATTTAACTCAGTCTTTTCTTCTGTTTTTATGTTACATTTTTAATTCTTTAGCACTTGGATTGTCACTGTGCACGAAATTTTTCGTACATCGTTATGTCGACGCACGGGGATGCCCCGAAGCGCAGAGCCCGATACTAGTTTGTGTAAAGCATCAAAACATCGTCTCTTTCTTGAAAGCTATAGAGTAAGATTGTATAGTCATGCCACATACAACGCAGTGGACTGAAATCTTAAAAATCATATCCATTTGGATAGATGGTCCACGTAAGAACTTTTATTTCAGTTTTAAATTATTTATGAAGACTGGCTTATGTTCCGAAATTACACGAAAAGAAGTTCAGTTTCATAGCTAAGTTCTGTAGGAAATGTGTTGAATTTAAATTAACAATTAATATTCTGTGAATCTTAAATCATCATTTCATTAAAAGAAGTCGGTTCAGATTTGGCAGGACTTTCTCTAATAGCTTGTCAATAAACCAATTAAACTTGTGCGACAACTTTAAATCTACAAAACAACAAATTTGTTTCACATTCGTTCTGTGGTTTCAGAAGGGAACAGGAGAACAGGCAATGAGCACGACCTAGCGGGTGAATGGTACGCTTCATGCTCTGGCCGCTTTAGCTTCATGCCCTCCGTTACTAATTTGATAGGAGGGTGGAAAGGGAAAAGAGATGTTCCTCTCACCTCTTACACGTAACCGCTTCTGAATTCTAACCTGTCGAAACACGTGAAAGCTTGTAAATTCGAAATATATGGCAAATCACTTTTATACATTTATAAAGAGTGAACCTATGTCTTAAACATATCTCGTCAAGAACGAAGATATTTTATAAAAAATTATTGTTTCCTTTCTCTACAGAAATCTGTTGCGCTATCTCAAAACTGTGTTCTCGACTGTGTTTCTCTTCAGTCATATGGATTATACAGTGACATAAAAGAGTACTAACAAGCTTCTTTAAATTGAAATCCACATTTAAGTAATAAATACAGACATGTAATTATAGTGCAGGAGTTAGCGAATGTGTAATTTATAATTCATCTACTTAAAAATATGTAGGGGAGCCCAGGGCTGAACGAAGAACTTAATTTTTGGAGGCATGTGGAAGGGACAATAACAAAGTCAAACACATAGAGGAACCTTGTTTGGATTTATTGTCTATTTGAAATTTATAATGAGTCATTAGTTTAGTTCTAAGAGTTAAATTTTTTTAAAAAAATTAATTTCTTTACAAAAATGTAACTTGCCACATTTTGCCCCGTGCCCGGGGAAAGACGGGGTATGGTTGATATATGTTTATATGTTTGAAAAAGTTGTAAGAATACACATTATCTAATAATTATGACGTAGGGTATAAAAATGATAAAGCATACAATGTGAAATGTCGAAAATTTACACATTTGAAATGTACTTAGGCCTAAGACAGAGCTCACACATGTGCACCTTTTCATCATCGTTACTATCAATACCTGCACATGAGTTATGGGCACATTTAAAGCAAGACGAACACCAGATCTACCCTTCAATTGACTGCGAATAGATATCGCCACAATACAGGCAATCGTCATCTTGATCCTCTTCTCTACTTTCACTCGGGGCAAAATGGAGTACCCCATTATATCCCACCCTATCCTGCCCCGAGTATACTCTTTCAAATTAGGATTGTCCCACCAAAAATGACAATGAAAATAAATAAAACTATTGTGTTTAAGACTTTCGGGAAAACACCTTGTAATATGCATCATTTAACAAAGTGGATTCGAATAATGAATAGGTTTTACCTTCACTGGAATTTGAGAAAAAATTCTAGAATGTAGGAGAAAAATCAAGCATAGGTGATTATTTCAGAAACTCTAACCACAAAATAGCGCTGACTGACATAACATAATCCTGTGCTGCATGTTAATGGTATTTCAACCGGTCCCGATAGATCGCAATGTGTTTCAGGCGAAAAGAAATCAGATACCCCGTTCTACCTCACGGCCCATTTCTGCCCCCGGTTCCCCTAACATCGGTAACATTTGAGACATGCAGCATGGTCTTTTCTTTGGATTTAGTGTATGGGAATTTCAGTAGCGAAGCACAAGTAGGTCATATGATCTACTGCGCAACATTCATTTGTATCCTGTTTTATAATATCTAAATGTGCTCTTTGGACAATTACGAGAACCGAAAATATCCATTATGTTGCTTCCTTTCTTATAGTTTGAAGATACAGCCACTCCGCGTCTGCTGCGACTAAGAATGTCACACATCGATCATTCGGTTGTCAGCGTGATGGGATAAAACAGCATAGATTTGGTTTAGGAATAGAAACTTGCATACCCTCTTTTATCCTCCAACATATTCGAAATTCCGTATTCCTTTTGAAATTCAAAGGAGGAAGGGGATTGGCTACCACAAGTATTAGAGCCCGGCTCCAAGAGGAAACCTGTTAACTCAGTGGCATAACGATTTAAAACACACCATCGCTTTGAACTATTGCATTCTGCCAATTTGAATATTATTCCATTGAATGAACAAAAAACATACCTTCTGTCCGTTTCCCAATGACTGAAACGTTCTTTTACAGACTGAAGAAATATCCAACCTTACGTTTCTATACAAATAAATGTAATTTGTTTCGTTACTCTAAACCGTGTAGACTGTCGAATGTTATTACTCCTTTTATATTTGCTATAACAGAAAATGTTACATACGCTTGTTCTGTGTTTTGTATACTATACAAATCGCCATTTTTGCAAATATACACTCGAGCTTCACACAAGTACTAACCAAAATCAAATTACTAGGACAACAATAAGTGGATGTCGCCAATACCAAATTTAATCGAAATTTTTTAATTTTCTTTTTTCGAAGTTTAAGATACAGAAAAACGGACGCGCGGGCGATTGTACATTTGTTCCCGTGCACGTCTTCATTTTGTGCACTGTGTGTGTGGTGTAAATTATGCTCAACAGGATTATACTCAGAGAACAGTAGATTACAATTACATATTTCGATCTTAGGCAATATTTTCTTTTCTTATAGTATTTCATTTAGGGACGCTATATTAAATGTAGTTATTGAGCAATATAGAATGAGACGTTATAAAGTGATTAGGAATAGTAAGTAGGGCATCATGTAAGACAAAGCGACTTTGATCTTTCCAATATACCATCCCAGGCTTCTATGGCGGAACTAGGAGTAAATATGAAATCTAATGGCAGAATTGACATAGGGAGGTCGAACCACGAATGCACTTCCTAACAAATAGCCAGAATAAGATCCACTAAGTAGATAGAAGGTTTTTCCTCTTATGCAGATTCAAATTTTATAGACTTTACGGAACAAAATGACATGAACAAATTCAAAATTAACATTACACTTGCCTTGACATATATCAATTGGTGTACAACTGGGATATTGGGTATTGGGAACGACCCGTTCTTCAAGTGCCTGAGCACTGCGGGTACCAACTTTTCGTTTGGTTGAGCTATAGATATTCGGTAGGACTCCTCGGACGAGGGATCCGTCGCAAGGCCTCTACCTGTACATAGGACAGCACAAGACCGAAAAACGCGGACAAACATCCATGGCTTGAGTGGGATTCGAACCCACGGTCCCAGTGACCAAATGGCACAAGGCCCGCGCCTCCTACCGCGCGTCTACTGCGACCCCGGGTATACAACTACCCTCTGTAATTTATTGCTAATTTTAAATTAAGCAGACGTATAATGTTTTCCTCTTTGTTTCCACCACAGCCTTCTAAGTTGATGGAATAGAATGCTGGTAACAAATTACAGTTGGTTACAAAATTTTCCGGTTCCGATTTCGATGCCGTTAGAACATAGTTCATATTGTTTCAATAAAAATACTGTAATGTTCTCACATAAGCTGGGCTAAGCAACCGAACACAACTTAACACAGTATCATCAAATTGAACAAAACCTTCGCATTAGCATCAGATCATTGCGAATGTTCATATGGCCATGCAGGGCATTTTAGGTGAAAGTGAGAACGGTACACGTGTCGTGGAGGCCAGGTCACGGAAAGGGCACGAGCAGTTTTTATGCATGGCTCAGTCAATGTACGGACCAAACTGTGTAAGGGTACGGTACTTGGAATGCAAGGGCCTTGTTTGAAATAGGCACGCTGAACTTGTCGATTAAACAGAAAGATTGATTCATGGGTTATTTAACAGCTCTATTTCACACCCGGCAATTATATAAGTCATACGAGATGGGAAAATGCTCAGAAATGCTGAATGAATAATTATGTGTAATGTGCTAAGGTCTGAAAGTATTTCTCATTCTCCTCAAAAGTGACGTTTAGTGACTTAACGCTTTTCTGAGACACCACAGACGCATTTGCCAAGGCTCTAACTGTACCTGTGAAGTTGGCTTTGCTTCTGGTGCGAAGGCAGAATTAATTATTTTAAGTTCCTTATCGGGAAGGCTGCTGACAAATCGGTATGGTCATGTGATGTGAAGAAAACAGGGCTCTCACCTTATCACAACAACGGTCACGCAAGACTTGCTTGACTGTGGCAGGTGCAGTAGCAGCCATGTGGGTGTGACTTTCATCCCATCATGACCTTGCACTAGGGCAAAGCCCTCCTAACAAAATGATAATACCAAGTACCACCTGTTTCCTAAGATCGATAAATGGTATTCATTATGATATTAACTAGTTGTGGAAGGAGTTAACTGCGGGTCGTTCTGTAGTAAAGTATCTATAAACATTTACGCTGCCTTGGTTCTTGTCACAAAGTTCCATTTTGGACAATTTATGGAGCATTAAGCATCTGGTACTACAAGAATCTTTAACAAGATGTTCTTCATATTTTAGTTGGCAAAGAACAATAATAAACTCCAGTACACTTTAGTTATGGTCGACAATGCCCATTATCTGTGTTCCAGGTCTACAATAATAGATGTGTAATTTGTCGCATTTTAGTCTTCAGGCGATTGGTTGTCATTATACTAAATTTGATCTGTTTGTAGCAACCGCGTGTGTGATCACCATGTCCCCGCTTTAAAGTTTAAACGAATAAGTCGATGTTCATTAAATTTTGTGAGAACGTTATACACTGGAAACCACCACAAAACGTTTACTTTTTAATTTCCTACGGGTATAAACAACATGGCGGGCGTACGAGCTTGTGAAATAGCACAAACACCAGAGCAACTTGAAGGGTGTTGAAATTTTATGTAGTAATACATTTTCAAGAAATATTTAGTTTTATCAAGACCGTCTAGTTATAGAGTGAGCCTTTTCCACGAAACGATCGAACCCAGTGCTCACGAACATAATCCTGTGCTGCATGTTAATGGTATTTCAACCGGTCCCGATAGATCGCAATGTGTTTCAGGCGAAAAGAAATCAGATACCCCGTTCTACCTCACGGCCCATTTCTGCCCCCGGTTCCCCTAACATCGGTAACATTTGAGACATGCAGCATGGTCTTTTCTTTGGATTTAGTGTATGGGAATTTCAGTAGCGAAGCACAAGTAGGTCATATGATCTACTGCGCAACATTCATTTGTATCCTGTTTTATAATATCTAAATGTGCTCTTTGGACAATTACGAGAACCGAAAATATCCATTATGTTGCTTCCTTTCTTATAGTTTGAAGATACAGCCACTCCGCGTCTGCTGCGACTAAGAATGTCACACATCGATCATTCGGTTGTCAGCGTGATGGGATAAAACAGCATAGATTTGGTTTAGGAATAGAAACTTGCATACCCTCTTTTATCCTCCAACATATTCGAAATTCCGTATTCCTTTTGAAATTCAAAGGAGGAAGGGGATTGGCTACCACAAGTATTAGAGCCCGGCTCCAAGAGGAAACCTGTTAACTCAGTGGCATAACGATTTAAAACACACCATCGCTTTGAACTATTGCATTCTGCCAATTTGAATATTATTCCATTGAATGAACAAAAAACATACCTTCTGTCCGTTTCCCAATGACTGAAACGTTCTTTTACAGACTGAAGAAATATCCAACCTTACGTTTCTATACAAATAAATGTAATTTGTTTCGTTACTCTAAACCGTGTAGACTGTCGAATGTTATTACTCCTTTTATATTTGCTATAACAGAAAATGTTACATACGCTTGTTCTGTGTTTTGTATACTATACAAATCGCCATTTTTGCAAATATACACTCGAGCTTCACACAAGTACTAACCAAAATCAAATTACTAGGACAACAATAAGTGGATGTCGCCAATACCAAATTTAATCGAAATTTTTTAATTTTCTTTTTTCGAAGTTTAAGATACAGAAAAACGGACGCGCGGGCGATTGTACATTTGTTCCCGTGCACGTCTTCATTTTGTGCACTGTGTGTGTGGTGTAAATTATGCTCAACAGGATTATACTCAGAGAACAGTAGATTACAATTACATATTTCGATCTTAGGCAATATTTTCTTTTCTTATAGTATTTCATTTAGGGACGCTATATTAAATGTAGTTATTGAGCAATATAGAATGAGACGTTATAAAGTGATTAGGAATAGTAAGTAGGGCATCATGTAAGACAAAGCGACTTTGATCTTTCCAATATACCATCCCAGGCTTCTATGGCGGAACTAGGAGTAAATATGAAATCTAATGGCAGAATTGACATAGGGAGGTCGAACCACGAATGCACTTCCTAACAAATAGCCAGAATAAGATCCACTAAGTAGATAGAAGGTTTTTCCTCTTATGCAGATTCAAATTTTATAGACTTTACGGAACAAAATGACATGAACAAATTCAAAATTAACATTACACTTGCCTTGACATATATCAATTGGTGTACAACTGGGATATTGGGTATTGGGAACGACCCGTTCTTCAAGTGCCTGAGCACTGCGGGTACCAACTTTTCGTTTGGTTGAGCTATAGATATTCGGTAGGACTCCTCGGACGAGGGATCCGTCGCAAGGCCTCTACCTGTACATAGGACAGCACAAGACCGAAAAACGCGGACAAACATCCATGGCTTGAGTGGGATTCGAACCCACGGTCCCAGTGACCAAATGGCACAAGGCCCGCGCCTCCTACCGCGCGTCTACTGCGACCCCGGGTATACAACTACCCTCTGTAATTTATTGCTAATTTTAAATTAAGCAGACGTATAATGTTTTCCTCTTTGTTTCCACCACAGCCTTCTAAGTTGATGGAATAGAATGCTGGTAACAAATTACAGTTGGTTACAAAATTTTCCGGTTCCGATTTCGATGCCGTTAGAACATAGTTCATATTGTTTCAATAAAAATACTGTAATGTTCTCACATAAGCTGGGCTAAGCAACCGAACACAACTTAACACAGTATCATCAAATTGAACAAAACCTTCGCATTAGCATCAGATCATTGCGAATGTTCATATGGCCATGCAGGGCATTTTAGGTGAAAGTGAGAACGGTACACGTGTCGTGGAGGCCAGGTCACGGAAAGGGCACGAGCAGTTTTTATGCATGGCTCAGTCAATGTACGGACCAAACTGTGTAAGGGTACGGTACTTGGAATGCAAGGGCCTTGTTTGAAATAGGCACGCTGAACTTGTCGATTAAACAGAAAGATTGATTCATGGGTTATTTAACAGCTCTATTTCACACCCGGCAATTATATAAGTCATACGAGATGGGAAAATGCTCAGAAATGCTGAATGGATAATTATTTGGTCTGTCATATTATATTATGCCTAAATTTACATGTGGGAAGTGTGCACACTGAGAAACATTTTACAAGTAAAGGTTAGAATTTAATTACCAATGTGATTAGGTCTGATATTAATTTATTGTTTGGATAGATATAAACAAATTATTTCCTACCTTACGAAATTATTTGCTCTGTATATAAAAGAAACCACAACAGATCATGTGGAATACGACAAAGACAAAATATGCGTCCAATGCATTTGCGTAGTTGAAACAGATACAATATTGTAAGCTGTAGGAAATAATGGGTAAATGGCGGACACTTAAGAGAGGAGCTAGATAAAACGAAAAGTATACACAAACTTGAAACTTTATATAAACTGGCATTTAGTCTGAAGGGTCTAGTTCTTAAGTATGCAGTAACAAAAACATTGAACGTAACAAAACATCTGTAGGAAATGATACCTGAAGAAGTAGCTTTGACCGGTATTCCCCACCCTTAGGAATAATGATGGTCACTATTTGAGCTTCAAGATGTCACTGAAGTAAATAAAATAATAAGTGAATAAAATATGTTTTTAGTAAGTAATAGGCATAATCTTGGCTTACAAAATGTATACACGTCTCACATAATTTGAACGTACAAATTCTAACAGAATGTTAAGATAATCTTAAGTGTGTTAGATCACTGGAGCACAAAACAGACACATGCAACTATGTCGGTAACTCCACAAGAAGCAAATGGCGGAATTCGCTGTTGCACTTCACTGAATGAAGCAATAGATGTCAGCATCAGCTAGAAGCATTTATCTGGTACCGTTCGTCATAAATGTGCCTGGCTGGAATTACCCCTTCCTCCCCAACACTCAGCTCGAGTACGGGAAATATTAAATGTCTGCACTTCTTGCATGGAAGCCAGTTAGAAAGCGCCTTCTTGAAATACCAAGAACGATGTTAGAGGACAATAACAATCTTAACTACGAGATTAGTAACTACATGGCGCAGAGCCGATGTTTTTCTTCTGGATTATAACGTTGAGTGGACTTTTAGGGAGGAAACGTGTCTGGGGAACATAGTCTGTCCATCTTCAGGACTGAGCTCTGAAGAGGGTTTCATTATGTTACTCTGAAACGTTGGCACCTACCTACAATTCCAATCGGTGTTACAACCCAGAAGACCAATATCAACACCTTTATCCTTGTGAGATCCTCAAATGTGGTTCATGGAGTGAAGTCCTTTTTGGGAAGTACATAGTCGCTAAAGCTAGTCAAGAAATTGCCATTGTTAATAAAAATCTGAAATAAAGAAATTATGATTTTTACTGTAATAAACTAGCTGTATATATAAACAAATAGCGGATTATGGAAATATATTCAGCTCCTTGAACGTCCATATTCTCAGACAGTTAAACACAGTGAGGAGGCAACGCTATACTTAAATCTTGAAGACGAAGTCGATACCTTACTCTGAAAATCTTGTAACCGCCTACAAGACAAAGTGGCTGCATTTGTACTTCTTTGGTTTACGTCAGCATTGTCGCATTGTTGATGCTGCTAAACACATAACATTCTACTATAACAATTTCTGATTCCCCGTTGTCGTCAACCAATTTGTCGTCAAAAAATGAGGCCATCAAACAATGTTACGTTATATTTGTTTACTCGGCATTGTTGTACCAACACAACAATGCCGAGTAAACAAATGACTTGAGTAAGACATTAAACTAACCCCCCCGAAGGGGGGGAGGTTATTTTAGTTTCTTACTCAAGATTTTAAAACGCAACCAACTCCCCCGAGGAGCTCCGAAGGGAGCGCTCTGCTGTAGTTTACACAAAATAGGTAGGCTTTTTTCATATCATACAGCAGAAATATTCTCATATGTATCTGCAATGTTCAATAATGACATTGAACATGATGTTTATATTTCGAGTGGCTTAAATATTTTCCAGGTTTTCTGATTTTGAACGTCGTACAGATTCTTTAGGCGACATTTCATATTCTCATGGCTGTATCACAGAGTTAATAATTCAATTCTTGCTTATTTATGAAAGCAAAGATTATTCTGTTGAAAGTAGTAGATTTAAGAAAGAATACCAAATAAACGGAAACAATACTAACAAAGAAGAAGCAAATGTTTAAGGAGCAAAGGAGACGGATATACGAAATACATAATTATTGAAGTTTTAACAAACAGAACGAACATATTAAGGGCTTGCAGATGTATAATTCGTAATTCCTCTTATAGAAGGAAAAATAATTCAGGCAGCTGTTAAATATGCGAGGACTTAATGTTGTTAGGCAGGCTTGTATAAATCCATACTGACGAATCATTTATAAATGAGTCTTCAGCAAATTTCAAACTTGACAATAGAAGAAAAATAGTATAGCGCTGTAACACATAATTCATATCAATGAAATGAAAAGAAATATTTATATATATATATATATATATATATATATAAAACATTTGAATTGTGAATACCAAGCAGTAGTTACATGGTTATAGCTATAGCAGTCAAAAGAACCTATAGATATTCAGTTTAAAATAAACCCCTACACACATAGAACGACGGGATTCATGGTAATATTGAATTTTTGTAGCCGTGTCCCGCTGTTATGCTCATACACCGATTTAAATTAATAAAAACACGATTTCAGTTATTTTGTAGCTGGATGTCACAGACAGAAATTTACTATATCACGATATTTTGATATCAATCGGTGTATTGTTGTCTTATTCGGTTATTCAATTCAAAACGTACCTCTAAATGTTTCATGAACGTCCAGAAAATAATTCTTTGGAAGTAATGTTTAAGATTTAACACAGCGTTTGATCACCAGCGTACCATGGTCATATCCTAACTGGTTTTTGCGTTAAATGTCGTGCCGAGCGGCCTAGCAACATTGATGATCTTAGTACTCTGTGTTAAGATTCTTGCTGCTACAAAAGTGGGACATTTTAATACTTTCTCGGTGCAGAATATTTTTATCTTAAATAGAATATGTGAAGTACAATTGTTCTTCCAAAAAAATTATTTAAACTCATCGTCGACTATGAGTGCCTGGCGAGATTCTGGTACGTGCATCAAGGTTATGTTTCTATCTTCGTACTATTTCGTGTAACCTACTGAACTAAAGTCCGATCTATAAGCATCTAATACATAATATAACAGCTATTCTATTTAAACTTATTTCATTACTCCAAAGATATGTTTTCTGACTCGATCACTCACATTCTGAAACACTCATTCTGTGTTATTAATTTATTAATCCTTTAGCCAATTCAACAATTATTATTCGATTCTTAATTAACGTATTCATCACTATTTATGTCGAAGTCTGACACAGCCAGTTTCCGTTACTCAGTACACATCAGTCACTGGCTGGTTTCATAACATTTCTCTTTTCGCTTCCTTTTTAGATGTGTCAGGGTTTTAAAATAAAGTTAATATTGTACCTGTATTGCTCCACGCCTTGAAGACGTAGAAGTGTTGAAGGATTGGAGGTACAGCTCCAAGCATTCGTAGCCACAGTACTAGTTAGTGGTGAGTTTTCACCTTAACGATCTGGCCACTTCAGCCCCAGTAAGTGATGATTAATCCAAAGTTGCTAACTTAGGTAGCAACGGGAGACTCTCAGTCTTGTAGTGTAACAGGGGTATATGGAAATTTTTATCACGGTAAACTAAGACGTATAATTAAATCGCAGAAATTTTAAAGAATTGCTCTATATAACCGAGAGTCCTTCCACTTGTTCAGGACAGAAAGTGGCAAATTTCAACACTTAAACTACTTAAAATGTTGACATACTGCGTTGTTCGTTTTACAGGCAGAATATAATTTGTCATTCTATTTATGCTTTCATGGCCAACACACTTCATAACACAATATAAATGACTCAACGTGTCTTATCTGTAACAGGCAATGGCAAGACACATGCAGGTTTATTAACTGCTGTTACTACTTAGTAATGACACACCAGGCAATAACTGAAAGTACATTTTTTGTGTCTGACATATATATATAAATGGGTGTATGCATGAAAGTCATTTGTGTATACAACCGGAGCACATCCAAATAAAACACTTAGGTGAGACAACAACACAAGTGAGTGCCTTAAATAATATTAAGAGCATTATTTAAAAAATAGTTTATAAACTAACAGCCAGAGGACTCTGCATCATTTCAGATTATTTTGTGTGTATTTGTGTTAATACTATCCTTTTTGCAACCCGAAAGTGTCTTATTAGATTAAGTTTCAATTTGTTCTCATTCTTATATACATTTATAAATATCATTTAGTTTCTCAATTTATATTTTCTTTAGTTTTGGCAATTATTGGATTATTTACTTGATTGGGAAAATTACAAGTAATATGCTATTAATTTCACTTAACCTTGCACTACGAATACTTCTGAAATACTAATTATGTACTTAGACATTGCACTATTTCCTGAATTAAACACCAAATGCCATGCCCAAAGTAGGACGAAAGCGGCACTCTGAAGGATTAGTAGGACTAAACAAACTGGTCAGTATAGTTCTGAATTTTATTCCGTACAGTCAGGGCAGTTCTTAGACACAGGCGCGTAAGGTGCCAGCCTAGGGCCCCGCAGATATAGTGGACCCTCAATAAAGTTAATTTTGACAAAATGTAGAAAAGAACGAATTTTACTACGTAAAAACTACAATGATAAATATCAGGGTCATGCAAAGGTACTTGAGGTCCGGGCGCAAGAAGAAATCGGGGCCCCCTTACTTATTTGAGATAAAAAGTTGCCAGTGGAACCACGGTTCAGGAGAATTTGACGTAAATACGTCTATACGGAAAGGAAGTTTATATATTGGCTTTATTCTAAATATTTCCTTTATACACGCTTTACAATTTGAGATAAATTTGATTAAGACATTGCTTAATCAACTTGAATTAGTTACGCTTAAGATGGGTCTGTAGTAGCTGAATGTAATGTAAAGTAATGTAATGTAATGAAATGTAAGGTAATGTATTGTAATGAGTAATTTCTTCAACCTTACAAGCAATTGTTACAAATAAAAATGTAAAAACCAAGGAAACAAGCCTAACAAAAAAAAATTGGTACTACTATAGAGAGATTAATTCCTAACAGGCACAATCACGTCCCTAAAACAAGGTCCTGACCAAAGTTCTAGTCCTTACGATTACACTCGACTTAACCCAGAGTCATGAACTTTTTTATTACCCACTTTTATTTGACTTACCTTTTGTTTCAAAAATATCAACGCTTATATCTCTTTTCCTAATTGAGATAAAGAGATCAAATTTGGTATATAAACCTATCTTATGGCACAATTTATGCTATTAAATTTTAGCGACATATTCACGGTACGCGAACAAAATATCAATAGGAGGAAAAAGATTGTTAGTGAAGTTACACAAACAAAGCAGCATAGGAAGAATAAGAATATAATATTAAATCATGTATTTTTTCCCTAACCGTTCGGAAAAAAAATTTAAGCCACTTTGAAGATCGGATATTGACCCTGCCCCCCCCCCCCCCCCCCCCGCGTAATCCGCGAAATAACAAGTAGGCAGAGGTACTTGCCCAGCAGAATGATGGCACGAGCAGGTAGCGCGGGAAGGGGTGTGAAGAGACGAGGGATGGGCAGCTCTTTAGGAAAGTTAGTTGATATTCAGCTGCGTGAAGAAATAATTTTTATATTATTTGTTATGGAACAAATAATATAATATAAGAAGTCTTATTAAATTTTTAATTGATCTTCAATTTTTATTCTTCACATATGCTATTTTAACAAGCAATATAAATTTCAAATAGTGGTGAATAATGTAATATAAATCATTGTATATTTTGTTGATAATTGAACGTATGTAAGTTGTGTGTTTTATTATCATATTTGAACATAATTTTTGATGTAATTACGTCTATAATTAAGGGTCATTCGGCAAAAAAGTGTAACGAAAAAGATCCGATAACAATGGTTACCTAGGGAACGTCGTCTGTTTACTCGGCATTATTCTTACCTAAGAAACGTCATCTCTTTACTTGGCATTGTTGTGTTACCCAGGAAACGTAGGTGGTACTACAGTTCACTCTGCGTTTAGAATTGCCATGTCAAGAAAGCAAGGGGGACTTAGTAGGGAGACGTTGCAAATGTACAGATCGGCATTTCATAACGTTGAAATGTTGTTCATGGACGAAGTAAGCATGATTGGTACTGATATTTTACACACTATAAAT
The DNA here is from genome assembly GCF_000696155.1 of Zootermopsis nevadensis. The sequence goes on from NW_019059575.1 coordinate 744,174, forward strand.
GCGAGATTACAGACAATATGTAATGAATATGATAAACCATTTGGGGGAATGACTGTAATATTTTGTGGAGATCTTCGACAATTACCACCTGTAAATGCGAATTTCATATACAAGCCTCACAAAAATTCCTTGGCTGGTGCTAATCTGTGGCAATCGCTGTCGTTTTTGACGTAAATATGTCTATAAGGAAGGGTCATTCGGCAAAAAAGTATAACGAAAAAGGGAAACGAAATAGTGTAACGAAAAAGTTACAGGAAAATCTGTAAGATCCGATAACAATGGTTACCTAGGGAACGTCGTGTTTACTCGGCAATATTGTTACCTAGGAAACGTCATCTGTTTACTCGGCATTATTGTTATCTAGGAAACGTCATCTGTTTACTCAGCATTGTTGTTACCTAGGAAACGCTATATTACATTACATTTCATTACATTACATTCATTTATCACAGACCCATCTTAAGCGTAACTAATTCAAGTTAAATAAGCAATGTCTTAATCAAACTTTACGCAATTGTAAAGCATGTATAAAGGAAATATTTAGAATAAAGCCAATATATAAACTTCCTTTCCGTATAGACGTATTTACGTCAAATTCTCCGGAACCGTGGTTCCACTGTCACTTTTTATTGAGTGATCTATATTTCTTAATTATTCGTGAAATATATATATTTATTCATTGTCCGTGAAAATGTATTTTATTTGCTCCAACAATTTTAGTAATGGATATCAAACAATGTCTATATTGTGTTAGACTGTAATATAAATAATTTAAAATGTTCTACTTCTAATCATAGAAGGAAAAAATTGAAATTTTTAATGTACTTGCGTTTAGAATTTGTACTCCTGTATTTTCTTTGAAGTTTAATCATATTTTATGATACGTGATGGAATAATTTCATCACTTCTCTGTGTTCTTGTTTTACTATATCTACATGGAGGAAGTTTAAATTTATTTGGTAAAGCACTATTTCCTTTATTAAAGAATTATTTTGAAAGACTAATGAATTGCTGACAAAATGTTTTACTCTTAAGAAGATGAAAGGTATGTATTACCCAGCCGCTTAAATGCCAGGCGGGTAAGTCCTGTCCTGTGTTGTTGTGGTTACGCTCGCTACTTGAAGCTTCGGTGTACCACGCCTTGTAAACTTCCGACAATGGTATTTTGATATTTGGCATGCACATTTTCGAACATATCAGCGTTGCTGAAGTTTCGCTGCTGTCATACTGGAGGGTTTTTTATTTCTCGCCAATTTACTTTTGGCAGTGAACATAGGAAGATTCAGTGCTAAGATACTATAGCTGTTGTGTGCTATAAATATTATTTTAAAAATGTATTATACTTATATTATTTTCGACCCTGGTGACTGACAAGAAGTTCGACAGCCTGAAAATATTGATTTATGTAACAAAGGTGAATTTAATATTATATTATTTTTTATGTTACAAGATAAATTCAATGAACGAAAACACACTTGTCATGCATTGAATTACAAGTCAAATAGTAAATTAGCTGGCACGTAATTATGCATTTTGAATTCTTATGTATAGAGCTTAGTTTCATTATAATACTGTTATTGTTTTGCTGTCAACCCTGAAATGGGAGCTTGGTTTTCACTGCCGCCAGTGAGCGCGAAGAGTACGACTGAACTCCTAATATTTTCATTGAAGTTCATTGTTGAATTTCAAATTGATTGTTTGTAAGTAGTTGTATTTATAAAGTTTCTTATAAGAATGCAAACGATCTTACAGAACTCCTGGATTGCGACATTTTTCATATTATTATCGAACTTCCGTGTTGTTGAGAAAAAGCCACCCTAAAAATGGCTGTAACTTATTTAATATCGTCTTTAGCGAGAAAAGTGATTTCAAAAAGTTTTAGAAATCTCTAGGTGCTACACAATACTATACTTATAAATACTGACATCAACATTTTTCAAATTTTCAACATGCTTTTACGTATTATGAAAGCTGCTGTATTTAATTTATTTACATTAAATTTTTTGTAACTCATAAAGAAATCTAGATCTCTCAATAAGTTACTGGGAAGGCAAAAAAAAATTGTTTTTGCAAAAAAAGGGGTGCAGCGTGAAGTTAGCACCCCATTTTTAATTCGCATTTTTAACACATTTCTGGAACTCTTTTTAAAATACATCAGGAACTACACAACTCATTAATATCTACTCAGAACGCAAGAAAAATAATAATTTTTCCAAAAAAGGTGTGCCAACTTCACACAATCGAAACTGTAGAGCATAATGCGGAACGTTTAACAATCAATCAATAAAGTCAAACAATGTATTGCCATCTCGCGGAAATCATTATAATAATTAAAGTAAATATTTGGACGTAACAATGTTATCTTTAAAGGTGGCCACGAAAGAGCTTAGCGCATGGGGCCCCGAGAATTCTAAGTACGGTTATGGGTGCAGTATATTATACGTCTTATACATTAAAGTAATTGGAATTTCTGTGATAGCGAAAATATTATATTTAAAAATGGTTTATATGTGCCTTCCATACTTTCAAAGCACGCAGTTTTCACAAGGTTACTCCTACATGCGCCAATGTGTCTGGCGTATAGATCCCATATTAGTGAGACTATGTAAACTACTAAGGAAATAAACGAAATGCTACAACTTGGCTTTGGGGAATTAACAATTAATAAACCTCTTAAAATGAGTGGCGATGTATTATAAAAGTTTAAATTACATCCTTACATGATTGATCTAATTTTATTTAGGAACACATCAATCCTCTGAATTATATCTGTATATGATTTTACCTAAATTAATTAACAGTACTTTACGTCCACATTACGATGGCACTAAAAATTGAATTTCATTGTGTGGTTAAATATTTCATACAATACAGTAGAAAATAAGGTCTTGTTTCCTTCTGAGTAATGATTGAAACAATAGAAACAGGTTATTTTCTGCTAAAAGGAAGTCTTTAATTACAAATGTGACTCGTATAGGGAAGTTCCTATGCTGATAAATTCATTTTGTGACACAAACATTCATTTACTGTGACTTCTGAAGCACGAAGAACCATTATATTGTGTAGACTGACAGGTCCTTTCGATGTACCGATAGCACGGCACAGTAGGTTTAATCGCAGCCTACAGCTGGTACAAGGGCACAGCCCACCCACAGACTAACAAATGGTTGTTGTAATTTGGGCGAAATTAAAAACTTTTTAACTTCAAATCTAAGCAAAATAAAGTGTATTATTGCTTGTGTAACAACCCTATAGACGTACACAAAAGTTCTACAAAAACGTATATTGAATTCAGATAAAAGATATTAAAATGCAATATCTGAGCTGAAAACATGCAGAGGAAATACATATGGCTAAACTCTTTCAAAGTTGTATGGTAGGTCCAGATAACTAACTAACTAGATGGCTTACCGA
>NW_019059575.1:749657-763040 GCF_000696155.1 Zootermopsis nevadensis
GTGTGGGGGGGGTGGGGGGGGGGGGCATTTTCTGGAAAGAGACTTGTCTGGACACGTCACTATATGCGATAAACAGCAGCGGAAATATTTTCTTCTCTCTCCTCTGAGTCTGAGGTAACATCTTCATACCGGACACAACTAACTTCAGCTGTCAGCTCCACAGTTGTTACGAACAGCACATGGCATATACATATTTTTTTTTGGAAATTTTACAAAAACGCTGTCTCCCATGAGGACAATTTCCCTGAACTGGAATGTTTTTGCTTTGTCTCTCCGTCACTTAATTTTTTCAAATCAAATCTTTCTGTGTCAAAATTTTGTTTAGTTCGTCTACTTACTGAAAGCCGCTCCCTCACTTTTGCTACCACCAGATAATGATCAGTGTCGCAATCTGCTCCTCTGAATGATCTCACATCAATTACATTTGTCTGCCTTCTCTTATCTACTAAAACATTATCTATTTGATTGTGTGTGCTCCCATCTGGGGAAGTCCAAGTGTATTTATGAACATCACGGTGTGGAAATTTTGTACTTTTTACAATTAAATCTTTTGACGTAGCAAAGGTTACTGCTCTAACGCCGTTATTATTACTAAGTGCATGGAGACTCTCGCTGCCTATTGTGGGTTTGAAGATATCCTCCCTCCCAATTTTTGCATTGAAATCTCCTAACAGAATTTTCATGTGATACTTGCCAAATGTATCAAATACTGATTCCAATTCTTCTTAAAAGCTATCCTTGAATAGTAGGTCCAGATAGGCATTGAAATTTTAATGAAATAATTGTGTTTGAAACAGTGTGTGATTATGTGAACTCCATTGGACTAACTTAGGATACATGCAAACAACAGACTTTATTTTTGTGGTGTTAAAACCTAGGTTTTTGTTTCCGGAGATTCGGTGTTTGGAGTTTATGTGAATACAATGTCTTGTAATACTAAGAATGCTGCAGAAAATCTGTAGAACTTATGCAGTAGTTTTTCTGGAGGAAAAGAATATGCTACAAAATACCCGTTCTGTAACTTACGCATTCAAAGTAATTTATTATTTGTTATAGTCATAGGGAAATAGGTATATTTTGATTAGCAAGACTCTCGGTCAGAAAACAGGCGGAGCAGATATGCAGTATTGATAAATTCAACGTCAAAAACTGAGGGATGTAGAAACTAAGCAAGAGTAGCAGGTAAAAATTTTCAGTAGGTTTGCAATCCTATAAAACGTTGAAGAAAATACAGAGGATAGGGAAGTAGACATCAATAAGACCTGGGGAAATATACAGAATAACATGAAAGATCCAGCTGAGGAGAGTGTAGGGTATCATAAAATTTCGCGAAATAAAGCATGGTTTGATGAAGAATGTTCTATCATAATAATACAGGGAAAGCAGATTAGATTTTAATGGCTGCAGGCCCGTACTCAAATAAACTGGGAAAGATCTGCGAGTGTTTATTGCGAAACCAGCAGAACCTTGAGGAATAAGAAGAGGAAGTATTTCAAAGATCAGATAGGGGAAATGGAAACTAACAGCAAATATAGAAAAAAAATCAGAGTTTTACAGAAGCATAAGTGAATTCAAGAAGGGGTACAAACCTAGGACACCTTTGATCAAGGAGGAAACGGAGATATGAACGCGGACTCACATGGCATCGTAGACACATGGAAAGATTACTTTAGTAAGTTATTAAACTTTCACGTAGCTGATCAATGTGACCAGCCTGAAATACAAACAGCAGAGCCCTTCATCCCGGAACCTAGCCTTAATGAAGTCGAAATTGAAGTTGGGGAATTAAAACGTTATAAATCTCTAGGCATGTACTCAATTCCAACGGAACTAATCGGAGATACGTAACCTTATAGTCTCGATTTTGAAACAGAAAGTACTGCCACAACAATGGAAGTAATCAATTGTTGTAAGACTTGAGGTTCAATTGTTGTCCCAATCCACAAAACAGGGAACAAAACTGAGTGCAGTAACTTAATAAGTGTCTCTCTGTTGTCAACGTCATGCAAAATTTTATCGGATAGTCTTCTGACAAGGTTAACGCCATTTATGAACGAAACTATCATGGACGATCAATGTGGATTCCGCCGTAATAGGTCAGCTATTGATCAGATCTTTTGCATTCGACAAATATTAGATAAAACGTGGGATTATAATGGGCTATATCATCAACTATTTATCAGTATAGTGACTGGCTACGGACTGGACTATCGGGGTTCGATCACCGAATGGGGCAGGGAATTTTGTCATGTTGACTGTTCGTCATGACCGGCTCTGGGGCCCACCCAGCCTCCTATCTAATGGGTAACGGGGTACTTTCCCGGGGGTAAAGCGCGGCCAAGGAGTGATGCTGACAACTCACCCCATGTAGTGCCGAGGTCAAGAATGAGTAGGAGCTACACCTCCTCTCCTCGCAAGCGCCTACATGGCGCATAGTGGGACAGCTTTACTTTACTTTATATGACTCAGTTAGAAGAGAGATACTCTATGGCGTTTTGATTGAGTTTGGAATACCAAAGAAACTTGTTATGTTAATTAAGATGTGTATGGACGGGTTATCTAGTAGAGTTAATATAGGTAACCTTCCTTCGAATCCTTTCCCAGTACACATTGGCCTCAAACAGGGGGATGCTGTTAGATTTTGCTCTAGACCATGTCATCAGGAAAGTCATAGGGAATCAGAAAGAGCTCGAAATGAATGTTCTGCACCAGGTACTTGTCTATGCTGATGATAACATTTTACTGGGGGATGGTGTGGGTACCATAACCTAGAACACAGAAACTCTCCCACAGGGTAGCAAGGTAATAGGCCTAGAAGTAAATGTAGATGAAACTAAATACATGGGCGTAATGCGGGATCAACATCAGCAACAACGGTAGAATATAAGTATAAGAAACACATCATTTGAAAATGTTTATAAATTTAAGTATTTGGGAACAACAATAATAAACTAAGTGAGGGCTTAATTAAATTAATAGTAGAATACAGTCGGGGAACGCTCGTTTTCAATTAATTAAAAAACTGTTATCATGCTGTTTACTATCAAAAACATTGAATATTATGATATATAAAAAAATAATTTTGCCTGTTGTCCTGTATGGTTGTGAAACATGGTCTTCTGCTTTGAAGGAGGAACATAGATTATAAGTGTTTGAAAACAGTGTGCTCAGGAAAATATTTTGACCTAGGAGGAATGTAATAAGTGAGGAATTTAGAATATTTCACTAGGAGCTGCGTGAATTGTACAGGTTACCCACCATAGTGAAGAGAGTGAAATCTAGAAGGCTCATATGAGCAAGATATGTAGCACGCATAGAGGAGGCAAGTGGTGCATTCAGTATTTTGGTAGGGGATCCTAATGCAAAGCGCCACTGGGAGGACCAAGAAGGAGATGGGAGAATAACATCAAGATGGATCTTAGGGAGGTGGGCAGTAAGGATGGCAAATGGATGGATTTGGCTCAGGATCGTGGTGTTGTACCTGCGGGCTCTGCTGCAAGGGTGTTAGCTATGTATATTTTGATTAAATGAAAAGCAGAATTAAATCACAGTCTAGAGGGCAGGTGCCATTTCTACGGAAATTCCACAAAAAACTAAAGTATTTTTGTTTTGTAACCGTTCTTCTCCCACGTTGAGGGGACGTAAAGATGCTGTGCCACCTCGGACCAAGTGTCATATTTGTCGTTGTTGCTCTGCCGTGTGCATCGTTTTGTTGCTGGCTGTTATCTATTGGTGTCTCAGGCAATAAGAGAAAGTAAAGGTTTATTGGTATAACTGTTCAGTTGGTATAGGTCATGTTTTACTAGATAATAGAAGGCAGACAAGTATAAAAGATGTGACGTCAGTCAGAGCAGCAGATTGTGACACTGATCATTATCTGGTAGTAGCAAAGTGACTTTAGTAAGTAGACGAACTAGGCAAAATTTCAACACAGAAAGATTTGATTTGAAAAAAAATATTAAATGATGGAGAGGTAAAGGAGCAATATCAAGTTGAAATTTAGAATACGTTTCAAATTTTACAGGAGAGGCCTAGGAGAGAAGACGATGCAGTATAGAGAAAATTACGTAATGATGAGCTTAGAAATTCGTACTCCTCCCCCAATATTGTTAGGGTAATTAAGTCAAGAAAAATGAGATGGGTGGGGCATGTGGCGCTTATGATGGGGCAAGAGGTATGCACCGGGTTTGGTCGGGAAGCCTCATGGGAAGAGACCGCTTGGGGAAACCTAGACGTAGATGGGAGGATAATCTCAGGCGGGATCTATGGGAGATATGAGTTGAAGGAGATTGGTTTTTTGTTGGCCTAGGACATGGTCCGGTGGAGGACTTTGGTTAATTAGGTGATGAATCTTCGGGTTCCGTAAGCCATCTAGTTGGTTAGTTCAGTCGGTAAAGTGGGACTCGGCTCATGGGAAGTGTTCAATGACAGTCGATGGTTCACGGTTGACTGATCTAAAAGAAGTTGCCACTTGTTTATTTCCTTCAGTATGAATTTAGATAATCTCTAATTTAATGTTACCAAATGAAGTGCTCGTAAACGCGACAAGCTTCTTTGACGGACGGAAACTAAACGATTGTTCCGAAGTACGAAGATGCATTCTGAATTGTCACTCCTTCCTGATTGTTTACAAATTTTTAAATTCCAACTAAGAAATAAATAAAAATGATTCCTATTAGTGCAAGTTCCGGGGTTTAACTCAAGAAGGCGCTCCTTTCACATGCAAGACAGAGAACCGTTCAAAAAAGACACACATGCAAGACAGAGAACCGTTCAAAATGTGGGCAACACACCCTTATAACACCTTTCTTATAAGTAATGCTCTCAAAGCAATAAACCCAGCGCAATAAAAATTTGGTAATTTATATGTAAGACAGGAAGAAGCAGTTCCCCAAGTCTCTTTGTAGCATACGGATACAAAGGGTTACACCTGGCATTCAGATCTGGATGTCCACTTCGGCTTTCAACATATAAAAATCTTCACAAGAAGCCGTTACTAAAAGTGAACAAATTAAGTTGTAAATTCAGAGGGCATGGTTATCCGATATAGGTTTAAATGTCTTAAAATCAATGCACATGGTGTTTAGATATGTTGACAACATTCACAGAGGTGCTAGTAATACAATAATTTGCTCGTGTGTTTTATATGCATGCATAGTATATTTTGTAACATCGGCCTAGAGAAAGATCAATTGATTTTTTTATGTAGATCAGGTATCAGGTATCAATTATGATATATTTTCTTGCACATACACTTGGAAATGCGTATGAACCTTTCTTAAATAAGCAAATCACACAAAATTAAGATTAGAAGTAAATTCCATGAGAGCAATATATTGATGGCAGTCCCAAATAAATACTTAAAACTGGGCAATTAAATAGGTATCTCCGATTCTGTTTTTATATCATGTTGACATTTTGTACAAGACGGACAACTTCCTGAGAGAGTGTTGGTGGTAGTTAAGAAAGGCAAGAAGTACGTTGTAAGATTTGGGGTTTCCACAGCGCTGAGTATGAAGATTTCTGTCTTTTGGGTTGTTGCACCGTGTAGTCTAGTCGATGTTAACCAACGTTACAGAGGTCATACTGCCTCCGTCATCAGGGCGATGGCGGAGGTAGTATGACCTCTGAAAAGTTGGTAAACATCAACCAAACTACACAGCGTAACAACCCAGAAGACAGAAATCTTCAAGAAGTACGTTATTATATTTATATATTTTAAATAAATAATTGTGATATTCTTCTTGTGGGATTCCACGTAATTTCGCTATTGTTACTGAAAAACTTTATTAAGCCGAGATAATATTGTCAATGAAAGAAAATTAATTTTAGTCATCTAATTTGGAAATTAACCATTATTTAAATTACCACAGATTGCCCTGTTTGTAGCAGAACTATATTTAATCACACCTCACAGCAAGTTAATTAAAATCTTGCGGGAATGAAATTTATATGGGTTGAATAATGCTGTAATAGAAGCCACAGAAAGAAAAATTAAAATCGAATTCAAAAATCTTTTATTGATTTTCTTTCTGTAATATTACTTGTGTGTGGGTCTCGGTTATTCTTTCCACAGGGGTAAAGTGGATGGGACATTGCCTGTGATTAGCAACAAGGTTAATAAAGATTGGAGCTATACCTCAACTTCCCCACACGTCTTAATGGTGTGACGGTTAGTTAAGCAGAAACGATATATTTGTCTTTATAATAAAACTTATTGATTAAATACGTATTTTAGGTCCCCATTTAGTACTTTCTTTATGTAGAATGTAAGTAATGGAAGAAGTAGAAAGAATCGATAGTGGCATTCCAACGTTCTACTAAAGGGAAGAATAAAATTTCAGAAAGCTTAATCAGAATACCATAAATTTGAAACGGATTGTTTCAGGATGAGAGTTAAATGCATTATTATTATTTTGAAGAGGTCAGAGTAAATGCGGGATAATCGTACATATAAAAACACATCAACTGAAATAATAAATACTCGTATATTTTGTACGATATTCGAAGCGTGAAGCACACGTTTGTATAACTTCTAAGCTCATTTAGTCGTTTTCTACATACATTTAAAAACGTGCGCACGGGTCTTGACCACTTGGGTCAAAATAACTTGATTCATACTCTACTCTTTTCTTATGATGTGGTAACGGCAAGATATTGCTCTTAGTGAAAATCAGATCTTCGATTTATGCCTAATTTAAAAAGCTTACAGCAATTCTTATACATTGGAAAGATTTTTTAAACAAACACTCCGTATTTCATACATTCAGTAAAACTTCTCTATTCGTCTTCAGTATTTACAGATTCTCATTATTCTAAAACCGAAAGAAACCAACTTTTGTGTAATTTAGCTAAGTAACATTTAAAAAAAACCATATTAATAAGATACAGAAAATTATGCTTGGAAATTTAAACGGTGTTGAGGCATTTAATGCGTTCTTGTAAAGAGTAACTGTAAAATAATTTCTGAACACTTATGTTTCAAACTTTCATGAATTTCAGCATAATGGCAAGTGCAACATTGAAAATGGCCTTCGGTCTATTTATGACCTGGATCTTGATAACAGAATTGTCTGCACAGTCTGAAATCTGCACGTTGAAGGAAGAAAATGCACAAGTAAGTCTGCCGTTATACGTTATTCAATTTAACATTGTAGGAATACGTTATAATGCAAAGTGTTCTTAAAAGAACGTTAATGTGAAGGGTGTGCAATATTTTACCTTCAGATAGATTTAAAACGATATGATTGAACAGTTTATTTTTAACAGTGCATGACATGTTGGAACGAGACATTGCAGGAGAAACAGATACTGATTTAATTAATAATATTACTTTTTAAAGCCATGATCTTTATGGGTGAACTATAAACCCTCCCAGCACTATCTGGCACTTAATTATTTCTTTATTTCAGAATTTCGATTCTGAACAAATTATTTTTTCTCATGATTTATAACTTCTTCATAACTAACCAATATAATTTTATTTGCCGTATACTAAATCATTCTGTTAAAATAAACACTGTTTTTATTCAAAGTAAGAAACTGCATAATAATACACTAAAAATATTTCTGTTTAATACACATTTATTACAAGAAAAGGATGCCTATCATGCCCGTTTTAAAATTAACACAAAATTAACAAATTGTACTAGTTTAAACTGCATATCAAAGCACTGCATTTATACTATACACACTGTCAATGAACTCTAATATCTTAAACGTACTTGGAATCCGTATATTTTACCCTAGTTCCTAAATACTTGCAGTCCTTTCCAGTAATTCCTTCAAGTTATACACTTTCCCGAAAAAATGTGTGTTGTTGACATTTAAATTTATGTTCCATCTCTTCTTGCTTTTCTGGTCACTGACAAAAAGATCGTCTATATAAATTTTTCAGTTTTCGTTCAGAATTCCGTGTCCATTAAAAAATCTGTCCGATATTAGAAATTATAAATGTATGACTTTACGAATGGTTATAGATTAATTGTGTAGCAATTACACTGATAACAGAGTATTTGAATTTCTTTCGGATGATGGTGTAAAAATTTTCGAAGGAAATAATTTTGTTCCAGAACTCTTTACTGAATAAAATAAAATAAATTTTCATCATTCTTTTTCATCTGTTTCACAACACAAGCAAAATTGAATCAAACATATAGGATGGAATACGAATATATTACAACTTAAGACATGCTATATGCAGCATATAAATAGGGCAAACGAATTTTTAAAATGTTTTTAGAAAAATATAAATTATTTGCAGTAAGTTATAATTCTCTTGGACTTCAGTTGTCAAGACTTAGCTGTATAGTAGGGAATAGCGACTAAATTAATTTTATGAAGCTTTCGTAGAATCACCGTTTATTAACTAAATAAAATGTTGTTATTTAAGTATTTATAAGCATAGTGCCTTAAATATTTCATTCTACCCAAGTAATTACGATTTTGCAAAGTGATAACGCGACGTCTGTTAGGCCTGTCTTTAATTAAATGTTAATTTCAAAACAGGTCAGGTTTACATTAAATTTATTTCTTAATGCGTATTTATTTCTTCCATATGATTTATTTTAATCGTTACAGCAAATGAGAATATTCAACAATTTCAATCTGCTCATGTGTACATTTCTATGCTCATAGTTATAGGTGTTGTTTTCAATATCGCATTGCTAACACTCATTGACTAATCAAAGTATAACATAAATTTACAGCCGTTAAATACTTTATGTTTTATCACCGTCAACTTACCTATATCATGCAAAATTTTACAAAATAATTATATACATTCTGAAAGCAAGTATAGGTTCCTTGCACTGATACACCTACAGCTGTTTTGTATATTTCTCAGCAAAGATTTTCAATACCTAAATAAAACGCATGACTTTGTAAAGTAAGAATATGTAGGGTATTGGAGCTGACAGGTAATCGAGCCATTTGATAGCTTGGGTTTTAATTCTTGTGACTGACTCCCTTTGCAGTGTGTCCAGAAGTCAGAATGCTGCAGCAGATGCTGCCGTGCAGGACTGTGTGCTAATGCAGGTATGCACTGGATTTGTTAACTATGGACACTTAGTGTTACATTAGTTACCCGTCAGTCACAGTGGTATATTTTTCGTGCGTGCTTCCATCTTCCTTCAAAGTTTTTCATGCCAATGTCTCGAACATTGTTTTCATTGAACATGCATGGTTATGCAAATGTAAATGTTCTATGTTATCTGCCTATATTTATGAGAATCAGGTAAATGGATATAATTATGAAAATGAATTCTAAATCATTGCCTTCGGGAATACTAACATAAATATCTCACGAACTAATAATGAAGTATTATTTTTAGCACCGTCGGTGTGGAGTAACTTTTTGCATATGAAACCGTTCAGCATTATGTGCCATATGTATAAGTAATTTACGCACAATAACGTAAATTAACTGTATAGCATCGGCTTAAAACAGAAACTTAGTCTACATGCAGATTTATTCGATAATAAGGAATCACTTTGAAATGGCAGTTGGTGTGGCGAGATAATATAAAATAGTCATTAACGTAAAAATAGAAAGTTTAGTTTGTTGAAGAATAGCAAAATGGGGACGGAGATGGGGACATCTGACAAGAAGTAGTAATTGGGTTCAAATGTCTACCTTGTAAAATTTTCGTTACAATCGTTGCGACACAATATCTTTATCCTGAAATGTTTATTCAAGCGTGTGTACCCAATTTTCATGGGAAGTTAATATAGAGTATATCGGCAGTAAAGTATTGGCTGCGACACTTCTTTATTGGTTAGTAACCCAGAGTTCTGAAAGAAAAGTCACAGACAACATTAACTGGTCGTCTGCTATGATCATTGTACCTTAAATAGGATTTGAGATTTTCGCGGTGGTGAGTCTGAAGACGGCTGTCTTCTGGGTTATTGCGCCGTGTAGTCTGGTAGAATTTTACAGACGTTTCAGAGATCTTTGCTGCCTCTATCATTAGAGCAATGATATAGGCAGCAGGACCTCTGAAACGTCGGTAAACTTCTACCAGACTACACGGCGCAACAACCCCGAAGACAGCCATCTTCAATTTACTCTCCAATTACACATGTTTTGTCAACCTTACTAGCACAAAGAATTGTTGATTAATGATTCTCTGACTGAACACAACAATGAAGTAATTGGACTTTTTTAAACTCTAGGTGAGTGCTTTGCTTCCTGTGATCCAAACATACTTGCAACTGCTGAAGGACCCGATCTTTGCAAACTAACGAAGTCCATTGACGAGTTCGTCGGCTTGTTCGAGATCACAATTGATGAAGATCTGGCTGCTGCGATTCCTCTTTTGTCTGAAACCATCGGACTTGCAAAAGCTTTTCTGAATGATCCTCTCACAGGCTTCCTTAATATCAGTAACGTAATAAAACATTATCAGTCAGTATCATCAGCCTTTGACACGTCAGGGGCTAACATTCAACGTATAATTGATACTTTCGGCACTATAATAAATGAAATTAGTAATATTATCAGGAAAATAATACCTGATCTCCAGTGATACAAAGCCTGTTAATTTCATTTAAACAAAAAGTTTCACTTTTGGGGGGAATTTAACTGGTGCTTAAAATTGAAATGTGTCAACAGTGTCGTGTAGCTCCACAGAACCTCACAAATACTTCTGTTCAAATGTAATACAAATTTGTTACATCACATGCCTTGCAATATTTATAGAATTTGCTTGTGACTAATCAGTGGATAAAATTTAGTTTTGTCATCAAAATTAGAATGTTAATAACATTTTACTTCGGTATATTTAAGAAAGTGGCTATTCTATTTGCTTGAACCAAACGCAGGGCCGAAACGCCCATCCTTCGAATACATGCCTATTATTCAATATGCTGCTTGCAAACGGGAGAAATGCATTATTAACAACGACCATAGTGCCCATCTCAGATGCAATCTCTTCAACAATCTGATACTATTCAGCGGATTCACGTTTTAAAGCAGGCGGCCTGTTACATATTTATTACATGCGTACTTTGTAAATAAAAATTTAGGATCGATTTAATAATTTATGAAAATATGACGTTCAACTGGAATACTAAATAAATGCCATTTAATTAATTCTTGGAACAAATCTTTCCGTTTATTAAGATTTAGGAAATGTTATAATTACTAACAAGTTGATAAACTCATAAAATGTATAATTCGAATAATTAAGGAAGTAAACTGATTGTATTTAAATATATTATGGAACCCATTAACACAGTATTGTGAAATTATCAATGTAAAGCTATGAACAATAAATGTTTATTAAATATGAAAAAGTTAAGATTCATGTGATCTGTTATTTGCTTGTTAAATCTAAATGGCAGTGACTGAAAAATACATTATGACTTCAATATCATACTGAAGCTGATATCAGGAAGTAAACTCAACAAAACATGAAAATGAAAGTGACTACATTTTCTCTAAAATGAGAAAGAATTTGATCTTTTAATTTTTACTTAACTAGGATTTTCCTGTAATTTTAATCCGAAAACTACACAAATTACTTTAAATTGCATTTTTGATGCAAGGTGTGTCCTTTTTCTAAGTTGTTAAGCTGGCAGGGAACATTCAGAGGACTCCTAAAACACTGCTTTCTGTTTGAACGTTAGAGAGCAGGTTTAGTGGTTATACTTAGGTATCTGTGTGTAAATGGTCGCGAGAGAAGACATTTTGCTTAGTCTAATGTCTAAATAGAGATAAAAGAGACATATGAGCTGAGGGAAGCACTCGAAGTGTAAATCATACGACGATAGAGCCCGTGACAACTCTAAACTCTAAATATAGTTGTTCTACAAAGTTCAACAAATCTGAACTTTTATTTACTTTCGCGAGAGCTGAAATTGAGGACGCAAATGGAACAAAGAAGGTGTGGACTGCTGAATAAACTAAACTTTTTATAGAGGAGTACGAATCCGCAAAATGTCTGTGGAATGCTCCACGACTACCCAGTCGTGATATCCAGGGCTTCACCCAAATTGTTCTCTGTCTTTTCGTCTTGAAAATAATCAAAACAACCGCAGCTGCCGCAAAACGTTGCTGTTCGTCTGACACTGCGAACACACTGACCTATGACGGCTCTCAGTTCACTGTCATCTCTATGTATAGTTACGTTTTGTCTGTATATATCTACCCTCAGTGCCTTGCCATGTAAACGGCCCTGAGAGAAGCACGATATTTAGGGAAATGTTTCGCTGTAATCAGACAAGCTCATAGCTATATTCTGTCAACGTTTAAACACCTTTCGATACCTCTCTCAAGACACTTGTGACTAACTCTAGCTCTCAACTGTCGTCGTCTAAATCCAGCATAACACATTCATTCATTTGTAGAAAGGCTCATTAATCTCAGGTAACCTTATCTGTCACCGATTTTGACCCTGACACAATTGATTGTAAACCAGCTCAGCGGAGTGTGGTGGTAGTAAGTTCTTCGTTGAACACCAGTGCAAATCACTCAGATTCGTATGAGAAGATATGTTATTATTATTTATTATTAACTGCAAATGGGTTTTTACCCGGTGGCGGTGGTCCTACAATAAGACACAAAAAAACATAAGACACAACAAAACAATGAGACACAACAAAACAACACACCACACTCAAAATAAAACAACTCGTAAGATTACAAAACCATAAGGCACAAATATTTAAACACAACAGATAATCTAAAGTAGATAACTTAAAAATTAATATCAACTAGACGTAAGACAGTAACAGTAATGAATTACATACGTCATGAACTGATGAACTAACATTTCATTAGGAACTTCTCTTCACTTCACTTCACTTATGAAGCCCCGATTTACCTCCCTTCACCTCACTTCACTGCACCCACCCATGTATTCCCTTCACTCCACCTCATTTATCACTTTTCTAACCTTCTTCCTAAAAGTACTTGGTTTACAGGAGAGAGTCCCTAAAACATCAGCAGGTAGCTGTTTCCAGAGTTGGATGGTCCTATTTATAAAGGAATATTTTCCGATATCTGTTCTTTGCTTTCTGCTCCTAATTTTCCGAATATGATCGACCCTGCTCAGATAGTATGGCCTTTGCAAGCTGTCACTTATAGCCTTCCATGCCCGTTCTCCCGTGTACGCTTTGAAGAGAGCACATATACGTGCTATCTTTCTACGCTGTGCCAGGGTTTCCCAGTTCGAATCGCTCTTATGATATGCAAATTTACATGCTTTCTTTTGCACCCGTTCTAACTCAATTATCTGTCCCTCCCTGTAAGGATCCCAGCACCCCGCCCCATATTCCAGAATCGGACGCACTAGTGATGTGTAGGCTAGACTTTTAGTGTTACTATTCCCCTTTTTGAGAACACGCATTGTAAAATGAAGTGCCTTCCAGGCTTTCTTCACC
>NW_019059575.1:768035-793331 GCF_000696155.1 Zootermopsis nevadensis
AAGAGTGATAATATTAAAATATATGCAAAGGAAAGCGGATTTGAGAATGTTGTTTATATGTGGGACATAGGTTGAGCTGAAGACTTGTTAACACGGGAATGAATGTGATGGTTCCATAAAAAACGGGGGATACCTACGTTTGTTGAGCGACTATTAATTTCTTGATAAGTTTTTTCATGGAGTTAATTACATATAATTACTGAACATAGGTTTAATTGATTAAGATGTAGTTACTGCCTCACTTTGATAGACTATGGAAAATTAGGGTCAGATGGGTAAAGTGTTTCAAATTCGTGTCTCACTTCACAAACATTTGTTATATCTGTGATTTAACTTTATGTCGACAACACAAACGTTTTCATACCCGTGATTAAATTTTATGTCTACATGTATTTTAGTGCTATAAATCACGAAATACGATATGTTAGAGTAATTTATTATTCAGCCTAAAATTTAATTTACATGTTATGATTATATTTGTTTCTCAGCGAAGGACTGCGCTCTCTTGAAGCGTCATGATAACAATAAGGCTACCTCTGTTTAAATTAGTAATGCTCAGCTCATCTTGGTAACCGTTTAACCCCAATTACGGTAATTTAATTGCCAGTCTTGTGTTATGTCTGGTGCTTAGAAAGTGTTGGGACTGCAGGCGCCCTCGAATCTCACCATTTATGTCTCTGCCGAGTTGTTTCACCTGGGAAGCATGCTACACATTCATTTTTTAATTTAAACATGATTACTTCACACGGAGGTCGTGCTGGAAGTTTTGCTTTATGTTGCATGAGTTTATGAATTTAAAATGTTAAATGCGTTGTGTATTAGTGACACAGGGCACAGGAAAGTATTTGGACCTAATAGAGATGAAGATAATGGAAGTTAATACATAACAAAATAATGTAATTCTTCATTTGAATAAAAATTTTCTTGGATATTATTTTTTATTTATTTGACTGCAAATGGGTTTTTACCCGGTGGCAGTGGTCCTACAATAAGACACAACAAAACATAAGACAACAAAAACAATAACAACAGAACAATGAGACAGAACAAAACAATAAGACACAAAAATCATAAGACAACAAAAACAATAAGAAACAACAGAACAATGAGACAGAACAAAACAATAAGACACAAAAATCATAAGACAACAAAAACAATAAGAAACAACAGAACAATGAGACAGAACAAAACAATAAGACACAAAAATCATAAGACAACAAAAACAATAAGAAACAACAGAACAATGAGACAGAACAAAACAATAAGACACAAAAATCATAAGACAACAAAAACAATAAGAAACAAGAGAACAATGAAACAGAACAAAACAATAACACAAAAAACATAAGACAACACAAACAATAACAATAAGAAACAACAGAACAATGAGACACAACAAAACAGTAAGACAAAAAGACATAAGACACAACAAAACAATAAGACAACAAAACAATGAGGCACAAAAAACATAAGGCACAACAAGAACAATAAGACACAACAAACAACACACCACACTCAAAATAAAACAACTCATAATATTACAAAACTGTATAACCTAAAGTACATAACTTAAAAATTCAACTAGACATAAGATAGTAACAGAAATGAATTACATACGTCATGAACTGATGCACTCACATTTCATCAGGGCCTTCTCTACACTTCACTACACTTATGAAGCCTTCCCATCCTCACCCCAATTTACCCCCCTTCACTGCACCCACCCATCTATTCCCTTTACTTCACCTCATTTATCACTTTCCTAACCTTCTTCCTAAACGTACTTGGTTTACAGGAGAGAGTCCCTAAAACCTCAGCAGGTAGCTGGTTCCAGAGTTGGATGGTCCTATTTACAAAGGAATATTTTCCGATATCTGTTCTTTGTTTTCTGCTCCTAACTTTCCGAATATGATCGACTCTGCTCAGGTAGTATGGCCTTTGCAATCTGTCACCTATAGCTTTCCATGCCCGATCTCCCGTGTACGCCTTGAAGAGAGCACATATTCGTGCTATCTTTCTACGCTGTGCCAGGGTTTCCCAGTTCGAATCGCTCCTGTGATATGCAAATTTACATGCTTTCCTTTGCACCCGTTCTAACGCATTTATCTGCCCCTCCCTGTAAGGATCCCAGCACGCCGCCCCATATTCCAGAATCGGACGCACTAGTGATGTGTAGGCTAGACTTTTAGTGTTACTATTCCCCTTTTTGAGAACACGCATTGTAAAATGAAGTGCCTTCCAGGCTTCCTTCACCTTATAATTTACTTGATCAGCCCAGCTTAAATCGCTGCTTAAGAGTATTCCCAAGTATTTACACTTCCGGAATTACTTGGTCCCGTAACGAATAATTTAGTGGTTCCTTCACCCGACTTCTCGTGAAACTAACTGCCTTACTGGAAAGTAACTGCCATTTTATGACTCCAAGCAGGAGCCCTATGTCTCAGCTCTAATCGGTAGCATCAACTGCCGCTAAAATGATTTACACAGCATTGCAGCTCTGTTAAAAAACGTGTTAAGTCCTAGTTATGTGTATGTGTGTGGGAATGACTTTTTATACTTTTGAATAGAATGTTTTTCTGTACTAATCCTATGTAACAAAATGTTTCACTAGAAAGTGCCAGGGAAACTTTTGTCTTAAATTTTCAGGGTCACATTTCCAAGCACATCAGGCAGCCACGAATATTTTAATAAAGTCAGGTCCTTCCAAACACACGCCATAGAAAACATTGATGCATTTCATAAGGAACCTGTAGCAGCCAGAGCTACAAAGCAGCTTAAACTTCGGCCGGTTTGTAATGACGTGACACTACTACTCGTAACAGTGTTATTGCAACTGATTCTTGCAGCTACTTCATGACAGTGAAGTTTATATTAAGTTGCCGTTTCCTTGCTTGGTTTCATTTTCACGGACATATTACCTCTAAAATAATCTGTAATGGATTTTAGTTCATGAAGATCTTTGTCATGACGTAATTTAACCTATATATGTCGTACATAAAATATGTCTGTGCGCAGGAATTGCGTTCTCAGCATATCTTATAATATAAGTCAATTGATTTTGTAGTTATTATGGAACGATGCTTGATTCGTATCTGGAACATCTTACAGTGTTTGGCAGTGAGTCATTCAGAACCTTCCGGTATTCAAGGAGTGACATTTGAGTTCTGGTGTATCAGCAAACGAGCTATAGATGTGGTTCCACATTAAGAATTTTTTAAATAAAGGAGCCGCATGTTACAAATTGAAATTCATTGTTATAACCAACAACACGAATGACTGCATTTCCAACGTGAAAGTGCAACAGGAGACATACGTCATGCCGTTCTCTCTTAAACACGTCGGGCGACATTTTATACACAAAAAGTTACAAAATAAATTTCGACCGAAACTGGGACCACACTATTTCGGTTCTGAATCCTTCATTTGCCGTCATAAGTGCATATATTTATATAGAAGTATTTTGAAGAATATCTCTGAGTAGAATATAATTTCTATATAATTGTTGTTTTTCCATATTGTACTTACCTGGAATGTAATGTTTATGTATTCATTCACGTAATTATAAGAAAATCTTCGGGAAATTCACTCGAAAAACAATAAGAATGAAAGTATAATATTTAAATAAAACACTGTTTAATCCTAATTCAAATTTCTGCTTTAAACTGTAAATTAAATAACAACACTATAACGCTACTAGGCATCTGCAGAGAAGCATATCCAGATCCTTACTCCTAGAAATATTACAGCAAATGAAACTTTGGTCATTTCGGTTTACTTTTAATCTAGTAAATAAAGGACACAAATTAAAAATCTTATAATTTAAAATACGGCTCCTATTGATGAAGCATAGAGAAAGTTAGCTACTACATCTTAAGTACCATGTTATTAGATGAATTTCCAAATACTAATCTACTTAAACCTCCTGTCGTGAATGTAAACACAAATCCAAACTCTCGAACTTATTTTAATGCCTTTGTATTTTTTCAACCCACTCTAAATAGAAGGTCCTCAAGTTAACAGAAGTATCTTATTTTCTTTTAAAAGGATAGTATGTTGCTTACTTGCCATTTCACATCTTCTGGGAGATAATATATGACTCTATAGTCTGAATTCTTAAAGTGAACTTGTTTTGGACATCAGAACTCTCACCGTATTATTGGTTTTATAAATGTGTATGCAATAGCATTAACACAAGATATGTCTTCAACAGGAACGATATTAATATCTAAAGAAATAAGAAAAACCTTCTGCTTTTGTACTAACTATAATTAGACGAAGCATTTAATGATAGAGTGTGTCTTCTATGTGGGGTTTTAATTGTGATCATAGTTTGCGTTAAACTAATTACAACACAAGTAGGATTTTAGGAATTCACGGCGGTGAGTCCCTCCTAGATTGTAGTAATCGGAATGATTATAGGCAACAAGGACCCCTGAAACGTTGGTAAACTTCTACCACACTTCACGGCGCTACAACTGAGGAGACACCAATATTCTGATAACAACATGACTTTTATTCTGAAAAAAAATGGAATTGCTTTTGTCCTAATAAACTACTACGTCTCTCATTTCAACGCTAGTTCCTGCAGTCCCAAGGGAAACAATTAATGGCTGTTCAAGTTACTCGTTCCTGCCTACCATCATTTGAACAGAATGGAAGTTACCTCTATTGTATTATTCACGAAACTAATTTCATTCCTCTGCAATTTTTTTTGTTATAAAAAAAACTCTCGTTTTACAGTAATTCAAACCGGACGTTTCTGACGATTAATGTCCAAAGTTCAATACTGCTTTACATAAATTAACGAGGACTTTCATTTGTACAAAATGTCTTGGTTAGGAGGTTACAGGTATCGAATATCTAGCCAGACACTAAATATACTAGCTGAGGTTACCCGAGGTTATCTTCAGTCCCTATAGGGGAATGCTGAAATATTATCTACCTTAAAATGGCCTCAGTCGCCTTCTTGATAACTCACAATCCGTCTTTTCATTCCATTCTACATATTTCACGAATTTCAAAAAGCCTGGTTAAATGAACAACATAAAATGAGTCGGCATTAATATTTGTGGCAGTAATATGTAAATAACACACCCTGGGTTTAGAAATATGGATGAGATAGACTAGAGCAGCACATTAATTTCAGGGCAGCAATAGTTACTTTCAGACAAAGATTAAAACTCACAACTCAGTTATATCTTTAAAAAAGGTCTGCACAAAATAACGATTGACATTTAGGGAGAAAATTCAAAGAATACATTGATTATGAAAGATAAATGCAATGTTCGTCTTTCCTACCAATTACTGTGGAAAACAGACTGTGCTGGAGCCGGGATGTGTGGCCATGGCGTGAGGCAGAGGTTTACCTTCAGCGTACGATAGTATTCCACGGTTATTTCAGGCCGACATATATGCCACTAACGCATGTACTGTTGATGATAGTAAAGGGGGATATCACAACAGGAACACTTGTACTTTCTCAAACAGTCAAGCTGCAATTAAAACACCTGACAAATTTTAAATTTGCTCTAAGTTGGCCTGGGACTGCTGTCACTCAGTAAAGATATTGGCTGAAAGCAACAAAATTCATTTAATGTTGGTGTAAAAGCATAAAGAGATTAAGGGCAATGAAACTGCAGACAAATTATTTAGAATGGGTTCCGTACTGTAACAATTGTAATACATATACCCGCCTCTGACGTCTGTGTTAGCGTATCAGGACGTTCTAACAAGGGCTGAGTTGACAGAGAACACCGTAAACATTGACAGTTTACTTCAGAACAGTACCATGCTAAAACCTTCTTAGTCAAGCCCTTGGCTAGAAGAAACACTGAGCTCCTTAAGCTAAGTAGAGCATAAATTTTACAAATGACAACTACTAACAGATCACTACCACCTCAGGGGAAAACACCTCTTCAAATTATGGAAACTAAGTAACTCCAGGGGTGGCTTGATCTACCAGACTACAGGGCACTAAGAACCTGAAGGCAGTTATCTTCGGACTCACCGCCTTGAAAATCTCAAACCCTACTATTTAAATAACTCCATTTATAGAAGGTGCTCCCAAGAAACAAATTTAGCCTCGCATGTCCTTTGTGACAGCGATGCCCTGGCCTAAACACAATTTCGTAATTTGCGCAGGCATCTCCTGAAAACAAGCGACTATCGTGAGGTCTTGCTAAGCAAGATACTGCTCTTCATTGCAGACACGTGGTTGTATGCAGATTAATAGAACGGGGAGGCACAAAAGATCAGGAATGAACACAGTACAAGGATTGCGTCGGCGCCCATACGATTAATATTCATACATACTTACATAAATGGCCACAGTGTTGCAATTATTTGCTTTCTTCTGCATTACCTCATCAAATTTTCTGGAGAATTAGGCGAAGCTTAGAAATTGGCGCTCCCTTACTCAAATATGTTAAAAATCTTCCACAACAACATACTCCATCCATACAAACAAAATCACATGTAAATTAATGCATTTACATTGCAGAAGGCTTTTACATAGGTTACATTCGTGGACTTTCATGTGGTGGTTCATTTCTCATTGTCTAGTTTTATTATTGATGCTACCTTCTGGTTTAAGACTGAGATGATATTCAATTCAATTCAATTCAATTAATTTATTTACGTGTTTGCCAACAGCAAAAAGCCAATAACAGGCAAACACTGATAATATATACAATAATAGTGAAATAAAAATTAAAAATCTTACACAAACGGATTAACTAAACTTATAAATATACAGTATTAAATATAACTGCCAAGTACAGGCAAACCCAAAATAGAAACAATATTAACACAGAGCAAAAAATGAAGGAATATAAATAAAAACAAAATAATCCACGTAGGGAACACTAATATAATTGTAAAACTTTAAAAAATATAAAAAGACAGATAACCAAGCTAGATCATTTCCCTTGTTGAGAACGTTCGCTCAAGGGAGACAATGTTTGTGCTAAATACGTCCAAAGATTTACATACGTCATTTGCAGCGATGACGCACCTGACTGAATGACTTGTCTTAGTGCACTGCTCACACTAAAAGTAGAAAATTCTCTTATTTGCCTCGCCGGCACACGTAAACCAACAGCGTCCATAATGGAATGGCAATTTATTTTGCCCTTAAATACATTAATAAGAAATAACGCATCGAGATGTCGTCGTCTGGAATAAAGTGTTCTAAAATTTAAAGTAGATAGGATCAGTTCATATTTTCGGGGGATATTAAACTGGAAAAATCGGTAATTGCATAAACTGGCAAATTTTCTTTGAATATTTTCTAATTTATTAGAATCTGTCTGTGTAAGATTATTCCAAACGACCGAGGCATACTCAAGCTTTGACCTAATTAAAGCATTATATAAAACAACAAGGCTGTCTAAAGAGGAAAAATTATAAGTAATAAAACGAATAAGCCCTAAGGTCCTTAGTGCCTGGGAATGAACACAATTTACATGACAGTGAAAATACAGTTTACTGTCTAACAAAACACCAAGATCTTTTATACAATTTGTACGCAAGATTAAAAAGTCACTAACAATGTAATTAAAATGGATACTGTTGGTTTTACGTGTGAACGATATAATTTTGGTTTTCTCTATGTTAAGTTCCATATTGTTATCATTACACCACTCATGTACGGAATTGATATCTGCTTGAAGAGCTCTGCAGTCATGCACAGATTTAATATCGTGATATAGTTTCAAGTCATCGGCAAATAAGAGAAATTTAGAATACTTAATTTTGTCGCAAAGGTCGTTAATAAAAATATTAAATAAGAGAGGTCCCAAGGTAGAGCCTTGTGGAACTCCAGATAACACCGCGTAGAAAGAAGAAGACTGTCCTAAAATGCGAACAAAGGCAGATCTGGATGATAAATAACTTTGGAACCACTTGACATAAGGAGAAGATAGTCCAAATTTATTTAGCTTTTTCAAAAGAATAGAATGCGGGACTGAATCAAAGGCCTGCCTAAGATCAAAATACACAGAGTCGATCTGTCCCTGTGAACAAACAGACGGCTGAACATCATTAAGGTAGGTAACTAAATTAGTTACCGTAGATTTTGATTTACAAAAACCATGCTGACTGGGGTGTAATTTGAATTTGAAATAAAAGGAAAGGTGATCATGAACAATGCTTTCAAAAATTTTGGAGAGGTTATTAAGGATCGAAATAGGCCTATAGTTAGATACTAAGGCGCTGTTGCCTTTCTAAAAAATCGGCACACCAGCCGCTCGCTTCCATAACAAAGGAAAGTTCCCACTAGATAAACTAAGGTTGAAAATATGGCGTAAAAGAGGAGTTAAAATCTCAGAACAACCTTTTATGACGAAAGTCGGGATTTCATCGGGTCCGACGCATTTCATTGAACGGAGACGACTAATTGCCCGCGTAACATCATCAACAGAGATACGAGGAATATTCAAAACATCAGAATAGGCGAAGTCAGAACTAGTCGTAACATTAACGCAAGAAGGGGAGTTAAAAACAGAACGAAAGCGGTCAGCAAAAGCCTCAGCGATTGCCTGGGGTTCCGTGATAAAACTGTCTCCAACTTTAATTTGTGTAATCGACTGGTCTTTCTTTTTGAAATTAGAAATATATTTCCAAAAGTGCTTTGGTTGGGTTTTCAAATTTTCTTCAATAGTTTTAATAATATTAATAATAAATTAAGAAGAAAGCGGAGAAGATGTTTAAATACAAGGACCTTCTCATTGAAATACAGAGAATGTGGAAGGTTCAAAAAGTAATTCCAATAATTACAGGAGGAACTGGAACTGTCTCCAGGTCACTCAGAAAATATTTGGTCAACATCCCGGGCGAACACAACATCAGGGAACTTCAGAAAACTGCCATTTTAGGATCTTCATACATCATTCAAAAGACGCTGATGTAAAATATGTAGTCATCTCTAACAATAAAATGATATAATTTGTATTAAAAACAAAATGTATTTCGGAAACAGCTGCTGCACTGTGTACCTCAGGAGCAAGGTTTGTCTTGGGTACATAGAAGTAAATCCTCTTTAATATGGTGAATAGATGGGATAATAATAATAATAATTATTATTTCTTGGAACTATTCTAATTTTATGCTTGAAACTAAAGTCTTTCGGTGGCCTTGAAGTACACAAATTGGTGACTGCTTCAATAATTCA
The DNA here is from genome assembly GCF_000696155.1 of Zootermopsis nevadensis. Next base: position 777,205 of record NW_019059575.1, read on the forward strand.
TATAAGTAGGGGCAGTAAGCACAAAGTTAAGTTGTCTGCCCACATGTAAGGAAAATATAAGACAAACAAGATGCAAAATATTAAGATTAAGATCGCGTCATGTATACAGCATAAACAAACGTACAAATGCAAAATAAAAACCACTGAACTGCAACACCATCATATGTTTTACTAAATCCTGCTCAGAGGAAGGGAAAGTCTCTAACAGGAATTTCAATCCACACACACTCTTCAATCGTTTCCAGATCATACCTTCGTTTAACGCCACGGAAAGACTTTGAAACTGCAGTCAGCACTCCGCCTCCCCGTTTTTTATTGGAGCTTACGTAATCCCTATCGGCACGAAACACGTAATAGGATTCAGGAAAAATATTATAACTTAATATAGAGTCATTAAGCCAGGTTTCCGTAATACAGTAAATTCCGGACGTGCCAGCGAAAACATTGTCAATGAATTTACTGCATTTGGTTCTTAGACCCCTGACATTTTGATAAAATATATCAAAATCACAGTTGTCAAGAACCATACTCAGTGGGAATCCGAGCCGCCCCCAGGCACAGTAGCCACACTGGCCGTAGGCAGAGCATCTGACTCCGATGACCTGACAGGCGCGCTCGAGGAGTAAACCTGCTCAGAAGTAAGTCTGCCGTAAAAAGGAGCAATAAGGCACCCGTTTGGCCACACACCAGTATTATTAATTAATGGAAACTCGTCCTCGTTCACAGAAACATGAAACGAAGAATAACTGCTAAATTTTGTTTTTAGCCTGGTGCACACCAAGTTCTTAAGGCGTAATTGCTCCTTTAATGATGCCTCAATATCTGAAGTCGTGACCTCAGGACTGAACCTTGAAACGAACAGGGCCTTAGACCTCTCTTTCTTAGAGATTACGGGCAGAGAGGCAGAGTTTCGAACCCCAATTAAGGGCTGTCTACGCTGTTTTGTTGCGTGGACCACCGGGGTACCTGGGTTGGGCTTCCTTTTACGGTGCACCGTAATAAAGCCCTCGGTGTCTACCTGCGTTGGGGTCTCCGTAGTATGTAAACCCGTGAGTGCGACATCCTTGTAGGACTTAACGCCCACGTCAGCAGCACAGGCCGAAGTAGAGTTGTCGGATGACTCAGGAACTTTGCGAGACGGAGCGGTTGAAGATCTCTGGCTTGATGTTTTCCTTTCCGCAACATGTAAAGGAGCACAGGGAGTACTGCTACTCAACTGCTCCTTCAAATATTCGTTGTCCTTGCGCAGCTGCTGCACATCCTCAGAAAGCTTGAGGACCAACTGGACCAAGTTTTCCACAAGATTGTGCGTGCAAGCTCCATTGAGCCTCACCATCTCCAACTTTTCAGCGAGAGATTCGTAGCCCCCAACGTCCGGCAGGATCGGTTCCTTTACAGGAGACACTACCTTCTTTGCAATCTCCGAGGCAGAGGCAGAACGCAAGATCCTAGGCGGTGTGTTTACACCACTAACGCCTCGAAGTGCCTTTACGCACTTTCTGCACTTGTAGGTGGAAACACCATCAGAAAAGAGGAATGAGTATTCCACCTCGCTCATTTTCAAGCAATTAACATGAAAACGGGAAGCACACGGCCCACAACATCTAATATGCTTTTTTGCTTTCCGTAGAAAGCGCAGCAGGTAGTAGATTCCTGTACAACTGCACCACGTTGTAAATACACAGCACGGAGCACTAGCAAGACACGTCCGCTCACTACGAAGGCACAGCAACAGAATTAACAATGTTTATAGTTAAATGTATGATCTCTGAAGGAAGAAAAGGCTCCGAACTCTAGCATAATAAACATAATAAATTGGGCGAATTTAAACACTGAGTTAATGATTGAATGTACATGAAATGAAATTCTGTGTCACAAAGTACTGATTTCACGTCAGACCACATACCTATTTACTGAAGAACAATTATTCAATCGAACAGGTGTTGTTTCGTGGCGTTATACAAAATAGACTTTTTTCACTGCATCTACAATAATAACTCATTTCGTTATATTAATTAAAAACTGTATTTTCCTGTACATGTTGGTTCAAGTAATGAGTGTCGATGAGGTGTACTGGCTGTCATTTTACTACAACCTTAATTACGATAAAACACGCGGGTACAGAAAGATTAAAATTTGGAACTACTAGTATTCCATATTTTGTTGTTAGAGAGAACTTCTTTATATGCCTATTTTACTTCGTTCTTTGCTTTCTTATGCTACTAAAATAAGATTAAAACAACACTGAATTTCAGTCTTAAACTGGACAGCCGTGCTTATACGTAACATGCCATTCTGGAAGAAACTAAAGAATTATTCAAAACTTAAATGAATAAAAGTCATATAATATGTAAATTTATTAAACATTATAGAAGTCAGTTTGATGTTTGGTCTCTCTTCTTGTACTCAAGGAGGTTTAAAATTTATCAGTAATCGCGCTAGATGAAGGAACGATTTAATTTACAGGTGGAAGATTTTAAAAGTATTTTGAAATAACATAAAATATAGCACGGCTAATGTTCATTTTGTCATTTGTTTAACGTGTTGGGAAGGAACACGGGATAAAGGGCAGAAGGACAGAAAAATATGATAAGATTTAAGGTAAGGAGATAAATGGTAAAAATTTAGAGGGATAAAATTTTTCGTATGTGAAATGTGACTTCACATACTCTTTCAACCCTGGTAGAAAAGGCATTAAGAATCGGCTATCTTTTTTCTGAAATATCAACAAGCTGGCAATACACAAAACTCTCAGAAGATATGAAGTCGTTTTCAGTTTCAATGCAATAAAGAAGCCATGGCAATAAAAGCAATGACCACGGAAATTTGTCAGCCGCTTCAGTGCTTTGCGGGTCCTACACAGCTCCATTTGCTCAGACTTGAATCCAACAATACAGACTGAACATTAAGATGAGCCTCAGAGTTGGTTGAGTAGGTAAGGACTATTTTCTCTCAAATTCTGTGGCAATAATGCACAACTGAAGTAAAGGATCTGACAAATAATTGGTTTCATCGCCCATTGCAAGTCACTGACATTATTATAACTGACTTCAGAAAGCTGTGTAACATGGGTCTTTGACAACACGCAAGAAACCGATATGATTGGGATTCTTCTACCTGGATGATGGAGAAATTGTGTCCCACAAAAACATTGGAAGTCTTGTCCACTAATGCACGACTTCCAAAACTTAAAGAGGAATACTGGTTTTGTAGAGCACATTTAGCGACTGTAATCAGTTCTCTCGTATTCAGAATTCCCTGTCGTCCTAAAGTTCAAATAACTTTGTTTAATCTCCGCAGTCGATATAATATCCTTAAATAGCCTTCTGTTGAGTAATATATTTATTAATAATATAAAATACTGAACGAATTCTCTTCAGTTTTCTTTAGAAAATTCATGGATAGTAATGATAAATATTAGGCCTATGCAATATCAAATTTTGTAACACTGCTGGCGTAATTGTGCAGTGTGTAAAAGAGTAAAGGTTACGTCTATTGATGCGAGGTTTTAAAATGTGCCAACTTTTTTTATTAAAACATTTTCCGTAAAAGAACAAAATAGAGGGTAATGTAGACACATATTCCACTTTAACCTGATAAATTTCCAGCTCGTCGTCATTTTTATTGATTTGTCTATTGGAGCTATTTTGTCATTTACAGAAAAATACGTTTTAAATAAAGAAAGCTCTTTCTTAATTTCACATTTAATAGAGAAATTTTTTGGAACATATAATTTTTAACAACACTGAAATATTTAGCATCGTATGAAATCTCATAAAGAAACATCAGCCAAACATAAATGTGTTTATTTTCAACGTGCTGCGTAAAGTAAAATACTGTTTAGCATTACCTCGCATTCAGTAATATATAATATATCCTAGCATCATCTTATACATCTCGGACTTGGATGACATTTTGAAGGTCAGACTAGGGAATGTGGCGTGATCTTGTGATCACGGTGATGAACACTAGTCTTTCATAAAAGACACGGAATCTCTTGGTTAGTTGGTCAACAAACTGCACATTGCTGTAGCAAATCTGTATATAGAGCAGTCTTAGATGATCAGTTATGACAGCATAATTATGCTAAATATCTGTGCTAAATTAGTCTGATAAAGGTATCACTGCATGTAGGTCAGACGATTATTTGTTTTATAAAATATGACGATAACTTCGGTTCAGAATATTTTTCTGTGGAAACGTTTGTGCACAAACTGAGAACAAATATGACATATTAATAATAATATGGCGGTAGAGGCCATGGCAAGAACTCTGCAGGACAAATCAATCATGTCCAGTTGAGCTGTAGGAGATATCCACCAAATGTTTGCCTTTTGATACGTTCACCAAGCAATTTCATCCACCTCCCAGCCTTACACTGAACTCCACCAAGAACATTCATAATGCCTTCACCTTTTCTTAAAGCTTTTCCTAGGGCTTCCAGCCCATTATAACGTGATCGATTGTATTACCCTAATAATATACTATATCAGATAACGTGCGCGAAGAAAGATGTTCCTCTTCATGTGACATCCTTTAACCGTCTTAGGTCTATATTATGTTCTTAACACTTGGTTTTCATATACGTTTCATAGCTACTTCTTACTACTTTTTATTTATAATTTATTTAACAAAATGTCCATGCATCATAATATAGCGCTTCGGAAAGTAAGGTGAAAAATGAATAATGAAATGCAGTTTATGTGACTTGCCTTTGTTTACAAGTTCAAGTTATTGTTAGATAGCATTTTGTTTAACTTTTCGGTCCGTTCCTTCCGTATATACACTATTATTTCACGTGTGGTGAGAGCTGAATATTATTATCTATTACGCCTTTCTCGCCCTAATATCCCGTGGAACCTGAGGTTTCATTACCGTCTTCACAAGACCCCGCCACTAATCTCTCTCCTGAGCCAGATCAATCCTTTGCACTCCACTCCATGTTATATCTCTATGTTCTATTTTAACATTATTCTCCCAAATACGTGTAGGTCTTCCTAGTGGTGTCTTTACTTCTGGTTTGCCCGACAAAACCCTGAATACATTCCTCTTCTCTACCCTGTTGGTTACATGCTCTGTCCATCTCATCCTCCGTGACTTGATCAGTTTAATTATATTTGCCTCATTATGCAGCTTTCTTCAGCCTCTTAGTAATTCATCTCTCTTAGGTCAAAATATCTCCTTAGCACCCTGTTCTCGAACACACTAGTTCTTCGTTTTTCCCTTGATGTCAGAGACCAAATTTCACACCCATTCATGAACATGGACTTAGTTTTCCTGTGTTTATTTTTTGGACCAACGACCTTACTAACTTAAATTATGTCTTTTGTGTTTTGCTTTTTGGTATCCGCAATAGATTTACATCACCAGCGTAGACCAGAAGTTGATGTGTCCCATTCAATTTCACCCCAAACTGGTTTTCTTGGTCAAACTTAATGGTGTATTCTAAAGCTGAAAATCAACGGCAATAAAACATCTTTGTTTAAGACCACTTTGAAATGGAAACTTGTCAGACAAATGTGTACTTATACGGACTTATTTTAGTTTTCGTATAAACATATTTTAATAAGCCTAACAAGTTTCTTGGGTATATCAAACTTATTGAGAATAATGTTCAATACTTCCTTTCTAACTGACTCAAATGCATTATTGAAGTCTCTAAATAGTTTATGTACTGCCTAATTGTATTCCTATTTCTTCTCTAGTATCTGACGAATATGAAAATTTAATCAATTGTTTTCCTGTTACGTCGAAACCCAAACTGATTATCCCCAATAATTTCTTCTACGTGTGGACTTAACCTTGAGAAAAGGATGTTGGATAAACATTTGTATGAAATTGATAACAGTGACAGGCCTCGATAACTACTACCTAAGAATGTATACAAAATTATTTGCTCAGTTCAGTTGATTCATTACGCAGAATAATATTTTCCGTTTTGATTTTAAGAAACAAATATTTTATTAAAAATAGACTTACAGACATTTAACATGCAAAAACGCACAGAACCGGTTTCAACGTATAAGTTACTGCAACACAGAAATAAAAACGAATGGTCTCTTCTTTCATAACATAACATCCGGTTAGCCATTGACCTACGGAAAGTAATGGCTGGAGACGAATCTAATTAACACCGCTTACAATAAAAGAACTGTTTAAAAAGCTGTATTCCGAGTTGTTACGCCGTACAGTCTAATAGATGTTTCAGAGGTCCTTGCTGCCTCCATTATCAGAGCGATGCCTCATAAACTTCTACCAAACTGCACGGCGCTATAACCCACATGACATCTTCGTACGCAATGCCGTGAAAACCTCAAATCCTGTTGAAAACTGATCAAATTATAAATAAAATGCCAAGTCTTAAAAATGTAAATATAAAATTGTGAATGTAACTAAACAACCAAACTGGATAACTTTTTATGTTACTTAGAAGCTTTAACTTTATTCAGATCCACAGAGACGTGCATTTCTACTGATCAGAAAATATTACGGGAAAATACTTGCTACCACGCAATACAGAATTCTTTTCTTGCCATCTGGTATGAAAACGTAAATATTATCATATACAAAACTATAATTTTAGCTTTCGTTTTGCACGGTGCCAAACTCAGTCTCTCACAGTACCAAAAAATGGGTAAGAGAAGAACACAAATTGAGGGAAACTGAGAGCAAACTGATAAATTTCTTTTCAAGAAGGACTCTGCTCCACTAGTCAGCTGAATTATAAAAGTCATTTCTGGCGCCTTCCAACGCATGTGTATATATGACAAGTACTATGTTTATCTATATATATGTGTGTGTGTGTGTGTGTGTGTGTGTGTGTGTGTGTGCTACAAATAACTAACCGCATTATCAGGAATGATTCTAGAATATATAATGTTCTATTTCGCAAGATTTTATGCTATTAGGCAGCTCTTGGAATTATTTCTAAAGGAGATGAACGCAGAAAGAAAAAAGGAAACTAAGAAATGGAGTAAGGGGATAAGGGATAAAGAAAGAAAAGAAATAATTCCTCTAAATTTCAACGGGTTTTTTCTCAGTAGTAAAGAGATATATCAAAACATGTTTGACATCACTTAAAAGTCCAGTGAGAATTTCTCTTTTAAATAAAAAAATAAAGTAAAGCTGTCCATTTATACGTCATGTAGGCGCTTAGGGGAGAGGATTTATAGCTCATACTTATTCTTGACCTCGGAAAAAAACCCCGGTCGCCCTTTACCCAAGGGAGAGGACCGTGGTATCCATTGGATAGGAAGCTTAGTGGGCCCCAGAACCCTTTTGTGTGTAGAGGCTAGAGGGAAACTCCTTTGCCCCCGTCGGGGATCGAACCCCGGTGGTCGAGTCCGTACTACGTATGAATGTTATTATTGAAAACACTTGGAATTAATGGGAAGTTTACAATGACAGATTTTCCAAAACGAACTTAGTTTTTCCTCATTTTTAGCTTGAAGGTGTTTTTTTTCAGCCTTGCATAATCTGTTTGAATCGAACTTTCCACAGTAGAGTAAGCTTCGTGTTACTGGTATTACTTAATCAGGAAATTTTTCACATTATCCTAAGTCTGAACAGTGTGAATTTCTATACGGCGCTAAGTCAGCGCGCATGCACGTAACAAACTTTTGGATTCTAGCATCAGGCGATAGTGTTGCTAAAATTAAATGAACGCAGATTAAAGCAAAACGATTACTCCTGTTTCTACAGACAGGTTCAGGTTGGAGATATTTTCTTGTTATCAGTATGCTGTTAGTTTCCAATAAAGATTTGGCTTATGCTATGTTGGATGCTTATATGCCATTAATAGCTTCTCAACATTCACTTATAATCATTAACACTGAGTATTAATTTTTCAGAGGGTTTTAGTCGTCACAAACCTCTGGAGGGAACACACTGACTTAGGTGCGGGTATTTATGTAAAAGAGACTTATGCAGCACTCCCACTAACACTCCATTTTTAGCACTGTGGAAATGAAATTTAACAGATAGCGGAATGTCAGATTCGTTGCTGGCAACTAACAATTATTTACTTTTAACAATTCAAATTCTCTCAGAAATATAACACTCATGCTTCTGTTGCACTTACTAGTAGCATTTGTAGTAAAATTAGCATCACAAAATGACACGCCTCCATGCCCGGAAACATGCAAAGAAACAAGAAATATACACATTTAGAAAGAAACTATAAATAAGGTACTAGTAGAGGTACTGGTTCATGTATCTCGTTTACATAACTACGAGAGCTAAATCATATAAATCGTAATTAAAGCGTCATTGAAATGAGGTATTTTACTGTCGTCCTCAAAGCTGCTTGATAAATTATGCCCTATATTTATTTAATTCTGAGATATACAGCACACCACATATTCTAATATAACCCTTTGAAACGGAAGCTGAAATAATCAATATTTAAGAATTCCGTAACGCATAGAAAAACTACATTTATTACGAAGATCAAGAATTTGACGTTCTTTAAGGAAATATTCCCTGAATATACTGAGAATTATACGAAAATATAAATAAGAATGAAGAGTTACTGGTTGTTGAAGCGGGTTGAAAATGCAGTTGCCACAGAAATTATAGAAAATCGTGTTATGTGAATGTGCCTTTAACCACAGAGGTAATTTCTTACTCCTTTTTCTAATATTAGTGTATATTTCTGTTGTATTCTTCATTTATTGTTTAATGTAGATATAACATAAAAATATATCTCTTCACATTTTCCTCCATAGTTCTTTGAGTTCTCTTGAAACATACTCACAGGATTCTCGCACACCAACTGCATGATCAGTAGAATTCATCAGTTATACCTGACTGCTGAATCATTGGCTCACAGGAAAGTAAGCATCATTAATATTATATTTTAAATTATTAATATATTGAATATGGCAGTTATTAACACTTCGTCTTCAGACTGGCTTACCTGAAAACCCTTGTACTTTTAATTATGCCTAACCATATTATTTATTGGGATGGCGTGTCTTCCTAAATATTACCCCATAATTTATGTGATATATTCGAAGGAAATTTAACAGTTTCTGCAATTACCGATTTTTTAAGTTTAATATCCCACGCATATATGAATTGACTTCATCTGTTCTAAATCTTAGAACACTCTATTCCAGACGACGATATCTCGATGCGTTACTTCATGTTAATATTTTTAAAGGGCAAAATAAATTACCATTATATTATTGACACTATTAAAAATATTAAAAATATATTAAAATTGGCCGTCAATCACAATATAAGATAATTAAAAGTTCCTTATCGAGTACTCGATTTACATGTGGAACATTTACGACATGTTTCGGCTATATATAGCCGAAACATGTCGTAAATGTTCCACATGTAAATCGAGTACTCGATAAGGAACTTTTAATTATCTTATATTGTGATTGACGGCCAATTTTAATATATTTTTAATATTTTTAATACTTATAAATCACAATATGACGCATCTACAATATCTTATTATTGACACTGTTGGTATGCGTGTGGTTTCGAGGCAAATAGGAGAATTTTCTACTTTTAGTGTGAGCAGTGCGTTAAGACATAGTCCTTCAGCCAGGTGCGTCATCGCTACAAATGACGTATGTAAATCTTTGGACGTATTTAGCAGAAACATTGTCTCCCTTCAGGGCACGTTCTCAATGAGGTAAATTATCTAAATAGGTTGTCTTGATAGATGATTTACTTTGGTTATCTGTTTTTTTGTATTTCTTTAACGTTTTACATTTGTACTAGTGTTCCTTAGGTGGATTATTTGTTTTTATTTATATTTCTTCATTTTCTTTTGTGTATAATATTGTTTCTATTTTGGATTTTCCTGTATTTGGCTATTGTATTTAATACTGTGCATGTATATGTTTAGTTAATCTGTTTGTGTAATATTTTTCATTATTACTTCATTATTATACTTCGTCTGTTGTAGTCAGTCCTAGGATTGGCTGACAGCAGCTTGAGCTGCTGATGCTTGGGAAATACTGAGGATCTTTAATGCGGTGGTTTCCCCTTGCCTTCCGTATCCTTAGTCGTTGACCCATCCGGATTCATCCGCCTTTAGGGGTGATTTCTCTCCCCAAGGGCATGAGGGTGCCCTGAACCTCCAGCCGCTCATCCACCCTCCGAAGCGGCTGTTTTCTGTTATTGGCTTCTTGCTGTTGGCAAACACTTAAATAAATTAATTGAATTAAATACTTTTTCTGTATAATGCTTAAATTTATAACTTAGATGTAAGTGGAAAATTATAAATTTAATCTCATACTTAGAGCATGATACTAATTTTCTCTCAGGGTTTTTTATTTTGAACAACTAATTCAGGTCTTTGTGGCACTAATAGAAATGTGAATAACATGTTACGTATCTAGATAATTATGCAATGCAGTATGTGTCTATTAATATCTTGAAGTTCCCACAACCACTTACATTAATTGAAGCAAATTGCATTATAAATGTAACAGAACACCAACTCACTTCATACAAATATCGTTCGTATTATTATTACAGGATGGCACACGAAATGATACCCGACTGAAGGTTTAAATAAAGGCTTTAATATTCATATAATGGGACATATATAACTATGAACACAAAAAAAAATCATGGAGATTTATCCTTTATGAATTACATGCTTAATATGACCACCGTTCTGTCGTGCAACTTCCGAAACACGAACGGCTACGTTCGTGATTACTCGACGGCACATATCCTCCGAAATTTCACCACACATTTGAACAATCAAAGCCCTAAGTTGCATGATTGAGGCTGTTTTTTTGGAAACAGTTTTTCCTTAAGGTAACCCCAAAGGAAAAAGTCGCAGGGGTTTATGTCCGGACTATTGGGTGGCCAGTTCTGTCCACATCCGTGGCGAGCAGGATATCGGTGGGAAATCACACGTGGACCGAAAGTGTCGTGCAGGAAGTCCAAGACAACATTTGCTGTGTGTTGTGTAACCCAATCTTGCATAAACCACTGTGCATTTAACGGCAAAGCGGGCTTCTTTGCATGGCTACTCTGACAGCTTCAATATTCTGTGAGCTACGCACACTTGAGGTACGTCCACGTATCTTTCCCAACACTGTACCATCCTGTTGAATCTGCTGATGAGGTCTGAATAGTTTTTGGAGCAGGGGCCCACCGCGTACCAAAATTGGCATGAAACCGTCTCTGCGTTTCCACAACACTTTTTGTTTCCGCAAAAAACAAAACTGAACCGTAAGTCTTCCCTTGTCTGCCATCTTCTGCATATTGGCGGGAAACCGCGACATAATCATCTCGCGTTAGCTAGGTGATGCATATACCACCTAATGGTATCTCCATGAACTACTGCACTTACCCACATGACCGAAAACTTCATCCGTAACGTGGTTGCTGATTAATCGTTAAAACAAATAGGGCATCATTTCGTGCGCCATCCTGTACTTGAATAAAATAACTCAGTTTTTATTCGTTATGTTAAATTCCTAATTAAAATTACACATGAATAATCTCGGTTTACTTAAAATAAAATGCGCGACATACAAGGTGGCACTACTCCTGATTTCTCTACGAGATCCGCTATTTCTGGCTAATGATCTTTCCACCATTACTCCATACTCTTTCCTATAATGTGTGCGACAGTCATGGCAACCCAGCACATTATCATATACTTAGTCATGAGTTAGGAACTTTAATTTCATCCCAGCGTAAATACAGTAATTTATGTATGAAGCAGTGTTGATTTCTAGGCCATCACCAAAAAAGTATCCTGACTAGAAATCTTATATATAAACTTTCTTCTTCTGTTGATTTTTAAAGTGAAGGCACATGTTTGAATGGTTAATATTTGAGCTATCTTATGAAAATGAGAAAGGAAACTTTGCGAAGTGTATGAGTCAGTTAAGTCAAGAGCATTACCTAGCGCTTATCAATCTGAGTTCAGTTTTAGTACTACACTAATTCAAGAAATGGTACCGTCGTAACGAGAAATAAAATTTACGTGATGTTTCAACATCCTTAACATTCATTTAGTCATGTTTTAGAGTAAAGAAACCGACTTCGTGCTGAACTTCTCAACTACATTGCTATTTCAAACGTTCTTTATCGTATTGTTTCCATAAAATTGTTACTTTTCCGTGATAAATGGCACCCTCGCTAGTAGATCTATGCACCACCTACCATAACAGCTTGTAGGTACACGTTTTCACACACACACGGTATTTATGGATTTTGCTTGATTCTCACTATAAACTTGAGTTAATTACCTAAATTACATTTTTCAGTTTCTCCTTGTAACGAAGACATATTGCGTTTTCTTTCAGATACGAACTGAATTTTTAATTTAGACGACCTTCGGGCTTATGTCTTCTTTTTTAGTTCGTGTTGAAGTTGAGCGCAGTGGGAACATGAAGGTAAGTAAGGTTCAGCACCAGCTGTTGTGAGTAGAGTGTGATCATCTTCCACCGTAAATATGAATGAACTGACAAATGATAGGCTAAACAGATTATAGTTAAATTTCATTTTTCAAAATAATTGGAAAATTTGTCGAACCATTTATACTGTATTTAAGTCGGTCAATTTTAACCACCACATGCTTAACAAAATAAATATTTTACCAAGCTTACTCGGATAAACAAACATTTTAGCATGAATGTATTTTAGCTTAATTCAATAAACGAGCATTCACCATGGAGGTACTTGGAATTGATCATTATGAAATAATAGAACGTCATGCGCAATTTGATGTATTGTCGTCCACCATTTTTCAATGCCTTAGTTTTTCCAACATGATATGTAATTTCACCACTTCAAGGACATTCACGACCTGCTACTAAAGAGAGTTCCTCTTGAAATGTAAACCTAAATACAACAATACTTGTTAGCTTTAGTGGAATCAATGTAACAGCACAAACTGGCAACTTAGTTCCCTTTTGTGTCTTGCACGAAATACATACGTATATAGGAGCGGCCGCGGTCCGCATGATTTTATTCCAGAATAGCTGTGTTGCCATCGTTGTCTTCGAGTACCGAAGTTACCAAGTTTATCATGTTACCCACTGTTACCTTCTAACCTAGGTTACATTCGCGCCATTGGTTGTCTTCGTACCATTGGTAATTTAATTACCATGATCATTTGGCAGAAATGTAGGCCATTAAATACTTTCTGGAGAAAGAGAACCATCATTATTTCAGCTTCTATCACAAAACTGAAAAGCCTACAAAACCAGTTATACGCCACCTATCCATCGACACTCGAGCTAAATGTATTTCCAACGGATTGGTAGATTCATGGTAGTATCAATCAGATAGGTAGCATACACCATTTAACTTAGGGAAGAATCCAACCCCTAAACAGTTGACTATTCCGTATTCTCAATTCTAAGAAAACAAAATTCTGGAAGTTGCAGCTATATTTCAGTAAATTATAGTAAAATTCACTGGCACTATGCCAGAAGAAGGCGTAATAGTGGTCAACATTAAAATCATCTTATAAATTAAAGAAATAAATAGAGTTCACGGACACCTCAGAGTCGCCGGATTTAATACGAATGACAATGGGAGATAGCGCTATGAGCTAAGAAAGCAGCTGCAAGAGCAACGCATTCATGTAGCCGTGCTCTCGAAGACACATTAAAACCAAATGTGTGAAGCTCTTTGTGTCAAATTATGTTTATCGAACCGACAGCTTCCCTGGTAGAAAAAGTGGAACTGCCGTTGCAGTTAGGAAAGGAATTTCCTATAACCATGTAAACCCATCTCCCCCTTCTTTAGTAGAGGACGCAGGGTTTGCATACAAATTTGAAATAGGAAACTTCTACATGCAGCTGTTTATAAATCTTCAGGTCACGCCTGGAGTGATGCAGACATCAATGATGACTTAAGCTTAATGTAAGCCATGGATGGCAGGTGATATGAATGCTAAGTACCATGTTTGGAATAGTGCATATTCACACCCTTCAGGCGAGAAACTATTGAGTTTATTTGATGTTAATGACTTAGACATTTTAACGCCACATTCTCCCACTCGTTATTCTTCTGCGGGAAGAGGTGACATTTTCGATATTTCTCATCCATATAAATGTATCAGTGTCTCCAATTACCTGGACTCATACACCTACAAATTTCTTTCCATACACTGTAGCATATTAGAACAAATAATTCGAATTCTACTAATATTCAGATACTGAAAGTGGCTTCAAAGCCTTGCCTTTGGCTTACTTCCTCCTGGAACCAAAATTAACTTGGGAAAGGAAGCCGATAAAGCGGCACGTAATTTTAGAGCGTCGATAGCCTCGTCATATATATTCCTGACCACAGGTAAACACACCCCGTCGGACATAACTAACAACCTACTTGACCTAGATTTCCAGCTAAAGAATAAGCAGGATCTCTGAAATTTGTGGCACGAAATCCCGGATCTTGTAAGGTAGTTAACTGGGTCTTTAAAACCATCAGACAAGTGACTCGGAGAAGGGCACTTGAACTTTAGAATAAGAAATTGTAGTTTTACACTTCAGTCCATGCTAGCCGTTGTAAAATTCCTTTAGGAGATTGGATAGACAAACTCATCAACGGCCTTAAGTTCTATCCGAGAGAGAATCCCAGTGCGAATTTCGACTGGTTAAAAACCTGTTCACAGCTCATAACCTGTGCGACGAAAATCAAGAAGAGCAGGTGGAAGCTAGAATTCAAACTCTGCTCCAGACTGTTGATACAAATTCCCTTGTGATCATGTTACGCACAAAATTAATACCAAAACCTGATGCACCTTCCAAGAAGGTCACTGGTACACCTTACTCTTGTATCTAAACATTATCCTGCCTGAACCCGATAGGAATCCTAATTTGCCTCATAATTTCAGTCCGATTAGCCCCTCTTCCAAGGCAGGCAGACCTTCAGAGGAACTGAATATAAAAATAGTTTAAAGGCACTAATTCAAGTCAGTTTAGTTTTCGTGCACGTCATAGTACAAGGTTTGAACATATAAGGCTTCAGGACCACGCGACATTGAATGTCAACGTGCGCACGGCTGAAGTTTTCTTTGGCATCGAAATGTTACGGGCTGGCTTTTTATACTATATATACATATATATATATATATATATATTGTTAATAACAAGGGAATGATCCGGTTAGTCATGTCGAAACCTCACCTGAAATTTTGTTCGTCTACAGAGTCCATCTATTAATGATTGTACACAAAATTTCAGCTGGTGATACGCTGTGCAAGGGTGCGAAAAAATTGCTCAGAATTCATATGTACATTTAAAATTCGCACACGCGTCTGACGGCACTGCGCCTAACAGTGGCACGGTATTCACCTGTACACTGCAACGGAGAGCGTGGTCTAGGCCCTGAGAAGGCAGTGAGTGAAAGACTTAAGAAATATCACACACACACTTAGTTTGTTGAATAAGTATGTACATAGGAATCTTATATCTATATAATTCGCAGGTGTTTTTTATGGTGCTTTGTGGAGACAATGCATTGAAACAAAAGACTGTTCACTCGTCCATGGCCTACTATGTACATGTACTAAAATATACGAGTACAATTCAGGAAAACAGATGTTTCACTACATTAAATCGTACTATATTCCTTAATTAAGCAGATAGATAACGATTTTTAAGTTTTATATGCTGCTTTGTTAGACTTTTCAATGAAAATCCATCTACAGAATAAAAATTGTCTTGGATATTGTCCATCGCCTAGTAAAATAAAATATAACATAAACTGTAAAACGACGTTTCGGAGATGAGGCTCTATCTCCGTCTTCAGGTACCTACTCAGTTGGGCCAATAGATAGAGCTAATCCCTATCTCCTTACAAAATAAATCAACCAACCAAAAAGCTAACTAAGGGCGGAGTCCTGCACAAGCACAACCATTTTTTCGTACGAAACGCATTGCTGGAAATAGTAAACAGAGCCTTAAAATGGAAACTGGAATTTTGCTAACGCTAACAGGGTTCTGTCGTTGCTCATGGTAGGGTCACCCAAGCCGGACAGGTCTATGGAGATGCGCTAGACTAAGAGTGATACCGTGGTCCTCCAGGTTGGGGGTTGGGTGTAGGGCTAACAACCTTTCACCTTTAAAAAAATATGTGTTACGAAAAAATCAACCAAGCCTCGGATCAGGACGGACTCTTTGGCA
>NW_019059575.1:795879-810906 GCF_000696155.1 Zootermopsis nevadensis
GAGCTTAAAAATCTGTACTGCTCCCCCAGTATTGTCAGGGTGATTAAGTCGAGAAGAATGAGATGGGCTGGGCATGTAGCGCGCATGGATGGGACAAGAGGTGTGCACCAGGCGTTGGTTGGGAAACCTGAAGGGAAGAGACCGCTGGGGAGACCTAGACGTAGATAAGAGTGTAATGTCAGGTGGGATCTATGGGAGATAAGAGTTGAAGGAGACTGGATTTTGTTGGCCCAGGAAAGGGTCTGTTGGAGGGCTTTGGTTAATTCGGTGATGAACATTCAAGTTCAGTAAGCTATCTAGTTAGTTAGTTAGATTGACCCCCCTGGTATGTTGTCTTTCAAGTCACGAAAAATAAGCATTCCAAGTTTGGTGTGAATCAGTTTTCCCGGTCTAAGTTCTTCCGTTCTAAGCAGAGAAACATACATAACTATTCCCAAAATTTCAACTTTACGGATAAAATTAAGACATACGTAGAAGATATAAAGACACGTATTTGGGGTAGTATGATACCACATGCTTTCGTGTAATGCTAATAGTAAAATAAGGAGAGCTTTGTTTGAATGCCCAGTATTTTAAAAAGAAATAAAATATTCAAGAACAAGACTGTAAGTCAAGACGAATTGCATCCTACTCTTATGAACTGAGATAAACAATTTGTTTAAACAAATACAGTGGATTCCGATTAATTGGGATACATCGGGACTAAAATACTTTGGCCCAATTAAGCGGCTGCCCCAATTATTCGAAGTTCCACGTAAAAATTTAAAAAGGTTTAAAACAAAAGACAAACTCCCATTTAATGAGATGATTTATTGAGGAACAAAAATACTGTAAATGCATCCTGGAACAAATGGTACAGATCAGAGAAAAATATTTATACTAAAACAATTTCAATTTAATATATGTATGGAATACTCATATATGTAGTTCTTAACAGTTAATGGTGTTGTAGGAAGATATCGAGTGTGCCCTGCCGTGTCCTTCTGTTTGACTGCAATTAACAAAATCAGAACAGGTATCTATTGCAGATATAGGACTGCCTCTATTGCCTTTCTGCATTAATTTTATCGTCGTAATCCAGTAACAAATTTCCTGGCTTCGTGGTTAGTAACTAGCTGAAGCTCAGGTTGGTAGTCCTCATCACCTTCATGGTCTTTTGATGTCTTCTGGTGTTTTACTGAAATTTGTTCAACAATTGCGCCCTCATAATCTTCATTATTTTCATTGCAACATTGAAGACTATTGTCGATGTGTCCAAACTCTTCGTAGTTTCTGACGTTTGCTCTTCGAACATGGCGTTATTTTTACTATCGGTCGTATCTGGCATCTCCAAGCCTGAATGCTAAAACCACAGTGAGCAAAGGAGTCCTGAATGGGTTTAGCTGCTTATTGCTCGCAAGCAGAATCGGTACACTGTCTGAATACGCACGTGTTCGTTACCGAGTGAATCAGCTATGACTGATCGGCTCCTCGAAGCCACACGCCACTCGTACGCCATCTAGCACTCACTGTCCCGATTAAACGGCATGGAGTCCCAAATAAGCGAAGGAAATTCCGTTCGTTTCCCCGATTTGTTTTTGCTCTTTAAGATTTGTCCCAAATAAACGGCTGCCCCGATTAACCGATTGCCCAATTAGCTTGAAAATACTGTATTTTAATAAGCCTGCCCCAGCGATTATAATCGTTTAAGGCAGTGTAGAAAGTATTTCTTTGCATGTTGTAAACTTACATATCGAAGTACATACTAGTCTGCTGAAGTGTCCTCAAACGAATATTAAACATAGTGTAAGCTGTCTGTCGAACCCAATATTATGTCAGAATCATACCAGTTACTAAGAGGGAAGATATATTTAATCATGCTGGTGTGTTGTCACACATGCATTTTATTCACCAATATCAACAAAACGTGTACATCAGTTGTACACACACTCACACACACAAATATATATATATATATATAATGGATTTGTCTTTGTCAGCAGTCAAAGCTTCATTATAACGAGGTTTGTCAGCCTTATGAAACTGTATACGTCCGTAAGCAAACATTACGCCCCAAAATTGATAGTGCAGTGACTCGTCACAAAGCCACTGAAATCGATAGGAACTCTGGTGTAGGAAAATACTCTGAAAGAGAAGGCAGGATGATTCTACTTCATAAAATGTGCCTATTCATTCTTTTCCATTGTAAAATACTTTACAAGTTATTTCAAACATTTCTATAATCATTGTAATCCTGAAAATTTTAATGTGGTATTTTGCAACATTCACGAGCTGTGGACAAGTGAAACACTCGTTTTCTCAGTATATGAATCAGATAGTCTGTAATAAATACTCAAACTTCGTGGCGTTTACAGTGATTTCTGCAGGAATATCAGTCACGTTGCATCTTCGGATTTTTACATGAACATTTCTTTGAAAACCTCCTCCTTTGTAACTAACATTTTCTTCTTTGCAACAATGCATCTAACGGCATTTCGTTATTTGAAAGACGTTTTCAGTACCAAGTTTAAGCTTAAAGTGAGCCATTCTAATTTAGCAAAGGAGGAAATAATAGGATTATATTCAAGATAGACCCAAGACTTTTTAAAAAGTGTTCTGAAGCGTAAATTCTCATGTGCATTGCTCAGATATCACGCAAGGGTGGCGTATCTCTTCAGAATAAATTATTATAACAAGATAGCAGAAAGTTGCTGCTGATCTTCGGCTGTGAGGCCTTAAGCCTTCCAAGCCCTTCACTCTACATGCACTATGTATATCGTTTTTAGAGCAACAATTCAATATCATTTCCCACTTCTGTTACGTCGAACATGACAAAATCCGCACATTACACAAATTTAGTTCTCCTTTTTAGTATATGTTACGCAATTCAAGTGATAAGCTTTGGTAATAGCGGTCCAAATCTGACAGAGAATTATCACTCACTGTTTCTCGACTTTATTAAAGGCTGCAGACCTGTATCAAAATTCTTTACTTCAGGGATCGAACAAATGTTTACATGCAGGAGAGTGCCTAGATAAAACTATCTAGTCTGAAACAGATTTGATTGAACTACTTAATATGAGGGTTTACCAGTGATTATAAGTATTGAAAATCTGACCTGCACGCCCATTCAGTGGCTATGATGTGACTTCCAGTAGGGATTTATTACGTAGGCGACAGTGTCTTCAAATGAATTTCCGCAGTGGGGCACTGTGCCAAGCCTTTGTTGAGTGTTGAAATTTGGTTCCAATCGAGCGGCCATCAATATAATAGACAGATTGAGATGACAAACCACTTAATTTGAGCCAAAATATCATGTAACATGTACAGATAGATATTTAGAAAGTCCTAGATGATGTAGAGAAAAGTTTTAACAACGCAAGAAACTGTAGAGAGCCTCAGCTGGTAAGGACTATCAAGATTGTGTTGCATTGTACGAATGTATATGAAGCCTGTAAGATTGCTGTGTCTAAATTCCCTGTTTTTCTTAACTTAACTTCCACCAAATCTGCATATTCTCGTCAAAATACAATGGTCTGTGATTCTATGTCATCATGAAATATCGCTTCTTGAATTGCAGACACAGAAGAGGCTTTCAGAAACCGTAGTAAGCAGTGATCAGACGTGTACTCTTCACAAGGAGTAGTAATACAGTTGTGCATGTAACAGCTACTCACCGCTGAGAATATAATAAATCCTGGAAAATGGGCTTATTCTTTCGCTATATTTAGGCGCCGTTTCAACAATATTCTTCTTGGTACTCGAAATGCAGGGACCTTCTTTAAAGTAAGCATGATGAACTGGTCCATTATATGGACTTATTGATTCACGGGTTATTTAACAACTGTATTTCACATCCGACAATTATATGTCATACGAGATGGGACATAGTCAAAAATGCTGAATGGGTGAGGATCCGGTCTATCATAATGTATTATGCATAAATTTGAATGTGGAAACTGTGCACACTGAGTCAACTTCTGCCAGTAAATTTTAAAATGTAATTGCTAACATCGCCCAGCAGATTAATATCATCAGCATAGACCAAAATCTGGTGTGTCTCATTCAATTCCAAAAAGCCCTAATTTTCTTAGACTTCCATGATGTCAGAATTAAAAAGCAACGGCAATAGAGAATCTCTCTGTTTCAGGCCATTCTTAATAGGAAATATATCGGTAAAATCTTTACCTACACGAAAGTTCCTAGAGGTTTCTTCTTATATAATTTTCATTTCTATGTGGAGCGTAGGGGCCCAATTTTGGAGGTTTCCTTGATCTATTTACACATTTGGTAGGACTCCTTGGACGAATGATCAGTCCGTCGCAAGGCCTCTACCTGTACACAGGACAGCACAACACAAAGATTCGGACAACACCCATGTCTTGAGTGGGATTTGAACCCACGGTCCCAGTATCCAAGCGCACGAGGCCCACGCCTCAGACTGTGTCCGGCTGCTAGAGGCCTTACTTAAACGTACCTTAATTAGCCTGATAATCTTCTTTTTCCTTTTTCGCTCCTACGTGAAGCATAGGGCCTCTTTTAAAGAGGTTTCAGTAATCAGTTATTCATTTTGTAGGATTCTATGGACGAGTGATCAATCCGCCGCAAGAACACAACAGCACAACATATAAAGGCGCAGACAACACCCATGTCTTGAGTGGGATTCGAAGCCATGATCCTAGTGTCCAAGAGCACAAGGCCTAGGCCTCGAACCGTGTGGTAAATATGATTGGCTGTTTAGCTTCTCAGGTACACCATATTCAAGCAAAATGTAGTAAAACATTGTAAGATTTGAGGTTTTCACAGCGGTGAGTATGAAGCTTTGTCTTCTGGGTTGTTGCGCCCTAATGACGGAGGCAGTATGACCTCTGAAACGTTGGTTAGAATCGATAGACTAAACAGCGCAACAACCCAGAAGACAGAAATCTAGTAAAACATTGATTATCACAGCAGAATTATTCATCAAATTTCCTTCATCTGAGCATATTCTTAACGTATCACATGTAATTATGCCATACCGCGACACATTCAAATTTTGTCTTTAATGTACGTTTACGTTGTGATTTGAAGTAAATGTGCGTATTGTGGTCATATGGTCACGCTAGGCTTTCAAGTGTTAAATCCAGAGGTGGAGGAGTGCTGAAGATGTTTAACCTCTCCCCGCGCTCCAACCCTTTACGGTATCTTTGAATATATTCATGTATCTAAGTGCTGAAGGAATTTTTGGAGATAACAAAGATGCACTAATAATTTCAAGATGTAACAACTCAAAGAGTTTGTTTTCCGATGTTTGCCTCATGATTTTAGACGATTAACCAAGAAAAGTCCTATGAGAATGCTGCTTACTTTTGTTAAGAAATACGTACACAATTTTTGTCTCACATTCTTGGAATAAGGTACAATTTCGGATACCTTGCAAATTGGTCAGGGGACGATAACAAATAAATCACAAAAGGAATTTTAGGATGTTGATAATGGATTGGACTGGTTTCGAACGGTGTTTAATGTTCATTGAGATGATCTCTGACACGACTGGAAGAGTGTGCTGGGGCTCCGTCGTGTATAAACCACATTTGTCCTCTTGCATTCGGTGGTGAATCTTCAAGGAGACGTGGCAAGTGTCATCTTAAGAATCGCCGTATGTAGGTCCTCTTAGACGAGAAGGAAGCATGTGTGGACCAATAAACATGTCGCTAACAATTCCTGCACAAACTTTAATTAAAAATATTTGCTGGAAGCTGGATTCACTTTGACATAAAGCCATTCATTGAAACTTTTTTTGGTAATTAATTCGAAAATGAAACATTTGTGACCCCATGTTCACAGGAACATTTTTTCTTATTTTTGATTCTGGAACATGCACACAAACTTTGTAAATATACTCTGACTCACTCTGTATAAGTAATGGTGAACAACATGTGTTTCCTTCTCATTTTATTCTCTTATGATCATCTAGTATTAACTGTTCTGTCCTAAAGCAGCAACTTCCTGTCGATGCACTTTTGCTTGGTGTAAATGTTCCTTATCTGTTAGAACTGCAGATGTTTTCTTCCTCCGCTTTTATAGCAGATCCAACATAGGCACAGGGGCAATTTCCTTAAAAGATTTCAGCCAGCCCTCTTTTGTGATTACAGTTTCTGAAATAATCACACATGCTGGATTTTCCTCCTATATTTTATTCTTTTCTCAACTTCCAGTGAAGGTAAAACCTATTCATTATTCATATCCACTTTGTTGATTGATGCACGTTACAAGGTGTTTCTTAAAAGTTTTAAACACAATATCTTTATTTATTTTCATGATGTCATTTTTGTTGGGACAATCCTAATTTGAAAGAGTATACTCGGGGTAGGATGGGGTAGGGCAGAATGGGGTACCCAGAGAAGAGGATCAACTGACAAGTGACTATAATTTGGCGATGTCTATTCGCAGTCTATTGAAGGGTGGATACGGCATTCGTCTTGCTTTAAATCGGCCCATAACTCATGTGCAGGTGTTGATAGTCAAGATGATGAAGAGGTGCACATGTATGCTGTCTGTGTTAGGCCTAAGTAGATTTCAAATTTGTAAAGTTTCGACATATTACATTGTATACTAAATAGTTTTTATATCCTACGTCATAATTATTAGATAATGTGACTTCTTACAACTTTTCAAACATATATGAACAATACCCCGTCTTGCCCCGGGCACGGGGCAAAATGGGGCGAGTTACATTCTTGTAAAAAATTAATATTTAAAAAACTGCAACTCTTAGAACTAAACTAATAACTCATTATAAATTTCAAATAGACCGTATATCCACACAAGTTTCCTCCATGTGTCTGTCTTTATTATTGTACCTTCCACATGCCTCCAAAGATTAAGTTCCCCGTTCTGCCCTGGTCACCCCTATATGGATATATGCCACGTATTAAAATAATTCTAGCCTTTCAATGTTAAAAGAGTTCTACGAGATTTCTATTACATTAAACAATAATTTCAAACAATTGAAACCAAAGTAGGAGATTGATGAAAGACTCTTGGGCTACAAGCCCTGTATTTACGTAATGTTCCGCTACTGCGGACTTCTCGGGTTACTCGAGACTGATGTGCCTTATATGTTCTTTGTACCTGGTTTTAATGGATCTTTCTGGTTGTCCCACGTACACCTTTCCGCACACACAACATTCAGACCTAGGTCATCCTTAACAGGCCTGAGCATATGTCTGATTTTCCTTCTAGGAATATGGATGATTCTGATGTATTTTCTTAGAAGCCTGCCATTGCGTAAATACAGAGCACCGCATCGACTTCAGCCGGACCTCGGTGTTGGACATGGCATCAGGATATATGGACCGGCTCGTATATAACTTCAGTAGGGATGATGGTTTAACACTGACAGGGCCTATTAAAACTGCTGTCAGCCCGAGCCTGCGAGAGCGGGCACTTGACTGCCGATTTCTATTGGTCAGCGCGAAATAAAGCAACGAAAGGGCCACCAGCAACACCTGCTCTCCATCGCTAGTTCCCATCGGCGAGCGCGCTGAAGAGGATTAGTTTTGTTACACAGCTGTCCTGAGGATGAGAGCAGAGATGGCTTTCGAAACGTTGGCAGATGATATGGTTTATTCACCATTCAGCCACCTGATGCGGCTTGTAACCCCAAAGTCTTTCATCAACTTCAGTCGCCGCGAAAGCTTCACTTTATACAAAGTAGGAGATTATTATTAAAAAATTCAAAACGTGCTACACAATGCAGTGCAAATAAAAATATTTCATCTGAAAAGTAGAGTTCTACGGTTTCTTGCTGCAGCCTACTAAATTTACAGCTGTAATACAGTTGCTTGGCGAAATACCTTCGACCCCCCCCCCCCTTCTCAGGCTCCTTCTATCTCCAATATAAGAATAAAGCGCAGTGTAATGAGCAATGCTACGTCATGGAAACAACATCAGAAGTGTTTACAATGGGAAAATGGCAGTAGTGTTTTGTCATTTATGTCCTGTGTCACATTTATTTACACGTTTAGTATCGAGTGCGTAATGGCTATTGACACTTTTGAGGGCTACTCTATTTTTGTTACCGACATCACGAATTCTAATTTGGGACACGATTCAGGACAGTTGATTCTGAGGCAATTTACAACAATTTTCTGTACGCTCTTGGTGGTGTTCTACATTGTAACAGATCTATCCCATCACCTTGCGAGGACTCAAGATTTGAAATCCAGAGTCGCCGGCATAGTGTGTCAGCGACACCGTGACGCAGGATCAAAGCGACACCTAGAGTGTTATGACTCCCGCAGGAATTATTCGAAGATAGAATAAAGCGGAGATGCATCCCCAATAAAACATTGGTGGCCACACTGAAGGTGACTTAATTTGCACGTCCGGGTACGCATTCGAAAAAACAGAGGAGCAATGTGCCACAAATAATATGCCGGAAACTTAGAAGTCCAACACCCAATGGTATAGTTCGGTTGGCCCCACCAAATTTTACCATTGTATTCGAATTTCAGAGAGCGCGAATAGGCTTATCTGAGAAACTCATCTACACCGATGCTCTAGGAGGAAGTTCACCTCAGTGACCCGGAACCATTGTGATTTAGCTATGATTTACACATTACCCAAACTCTAGAGCTGTGACTAGAAATGTTTCAATAAGTCTTCGACAAGTAATATCACGTCGGTGCAAATTCTTATGATATTAACAGTCAGTTGTTCAAATGATGTGTGGTATTTAAGTATCATTTACTTAACGGCACCAAAACCATGCATTAACGGTGTGGATCTCTTCTCCGAATTTAGGGTGTTAGGGGGAGTATGCATTAAGATACTAACACTGAACATTAAGCCGTTAAGTATGTAAAATTATTAGGTAGCACTTTCCCGAACACAGAAATAAGTTCCAGTTAAGTAAGTATGCTAACAGTCCCAGTTTCAGTGACATCAGCAAATAGAAATTTTTCGTAGTTAAAAATTATTAAGATATATTTGAGGACAATTTACAACTGACTTAAGTGAGGCTGGTCAACTGTTCTATCGAGAAGATGTAGATCCAGAATCGACTACAGTGATATCATGGCAGAATTTGAAACAAGGAAATATAACTGTGGATTTCTTGTAAGCAGTGCGATCGTGACGGGGGTTGTAAATTTAAATTATATT
The DNA here is from genome assembly GCF_000696155.1 of Zootermopsis nevadensis. The sequence continues at coordinate 805,006 of NW_019059575.1, forward strand.
AAAGTACATTAATTTTATTGTCATCTCACAAGACAGATAAAAATTCACTATGTGATAAATATACAGCTTGGCGCCAGTAATATTAAAGTTATATTCTACTTTTTTCTCTTACATATCTCAAGAAGTACCCCGCAAAATCCGATTCGCCCCGAGCCTCGAACTCCTCTAGGGATGGTTGCGACATAAATATATATAAAAAAGTCACACACACGGAATTTGTGGGTGAAAGGAAAGGTTGAAATATTTTGAAAAGATAAACGCAGGACGGATATAAAACGTAAGCGAGCAGCTGCATATTTCTTTGCTGATTCCAGCGACATATTGAGTAACATGTTGGAAAAGTAAAAATTTGAAGAAAAAATTAGATAACATGTAGTGTGTGTCTGCGCGAGCGCTCGGAAATTCCATGCATATTATATTTAGTGCTTGAGTGTAATTGTTTTCATTTTATATGAAGCACGTAAATATTTACATTATTACCAATTTCAAATTCTTAGATTTTTTCAATCGCCAATTTGTTTCCTCAAAAAATAATTGCATTTCTGGAGATGGATCTTCCCCCGTTCTAAAATGAACCTACACTGTTGGGCGCATTGGAATAAGCTACTCTCGATTTTTGGACTTTGTGCAACTTATTACGTTATTTTTAGTATTGTTTCGTGATCTTTTATTTAAATTCTATATTATATTATTTGTTTTTGTACTGCTGCTTACAGTACTTGGCTGTAATTGGCATTGATTTCCTGTTGTTGATAAATAAATGAACTGAATTGAATTAATGCCATTACGTAAGTATTCCGCTTATACCGAACTTCAGAATGCAGCTAGAACAAAAACATCGGCCACTGTGTACGTCTGATAGAATTAAGAAATATTTTTTTGTTTGTGGTAGTTAATATTATTCTCAGAATGTAACAAGGAATCATTAAATTGTCAAAACGGTACACTCCATCTGAGTGGCAATCGAACATGGAAATGGCTTGTTACCATGAAAGTGAATGTATTTTGGGATGTTGCGCTATGTAGATGAGTAGAAAGTGGTCAAAGTTTCAGAAGTGATTAATGCTCGTATCATCAGGGCGACGATATAGAAGTCAGTCAGCTCAGAAATTTCAGTATATTTCTACGAGACACCACGGGGCCACATTCCGGAAGGCAGTCATATTCAATCTCGCCTCCCTTGAGAATCTGAAATATGTTTTGTAGCCATAGCTGGTAAATTGACGAGGTCGCCAATACAAAAAAATACCTTAACAAGTAAATTAGAAACCTTCAAAGTTAGTTATCGAAACTGCCGGGTCCTCTGTATTTCGTATAAGTAATAAGTCAGTCATTTTTGTGTAATTGAGAGACCTTCAGGCAGTTGCCGACGACCGGTTGCAGTTTCAGACGTCTGATTCATAACAACAGTGATGCTAACAGTTCGTCATTAAAATCTAGAGAGGAAACAACGGAATCCCATGCACCTATAGCTTTTGTCGATTTCGAAGGAATGTGAGTGAATCAGCAATGGCAGCTTCTAATAAGTAATAAAATGGAAATTGTCAATAAAAAGTAAGGAAAAAGTAAACCGTAAAAGTGATACACAACTATTAAAGAAAAAGGGGATTCCATTTCCCAGGATGATCATTACAATATGACCACGGACAAAATAATTTTTCATGAAATTTCAAGTTCGAATGACAGGTGCTATGAAGATGGCTGTCTTCTGGGTTGTTGTGACCTGTAGCCTGGCAGATGTTTACCAACGTTTCAAAGGAATTTACTGCTTCTAATATTAGAGTAATAAATTGAAGGCTGTCAGTATGGCTTCACTAAATTTAAATCTAGCGTTACCAGTCTGCTTAACTCTCTTTACGTATTTATAGTCCGTATGACTTTGTTCTACATGCCTTGACTTTACAAACTCATTGAATATGGACTATCTGCTGGTTATGTAAACTGGCTTTATAGATACGTGACCTACAGATAACCCCATGTTCATTATCTTGAAGCTCTGTCATAAAAGTTCTATGACATTTCCGGTGTACGTCAAAGATTTGTAGTGGGGCCGTTTCCATTTCATGATCTTATTAATAACTCTTATAATGCTATTGCATGTAATAATTTTCTTTTGCAATGTGCAACCATCAGTCTGAGAATGAAAATCTCAGCAAACATGGTTTGGTGATACTGTCTGTTTTCTTAATAGTTACATTCTGACAAAGATGATCGTAAATGTCATGTTTTTATTTTTAAATGGCATACCTATCCTGTTCATATTTCACTCTCATATTAAATTTTAATAATTTCCGAAAATCTAAGTAACTTACTAGGTAATTCTGTCATTTTTTGTGACCTCGATAATGACTATTATGTGCCTGTCTATATAAAAAAGCACTTAATATTTAGTTTCTGGCCGGGGGGGGGGGGGGGGGGGTTCTCAGGACCAAGCAACACGTTCGTTTTCTACAAAGAGAAAAGGAAACCCTGCAAGCAACCTGATGTCTTTGTTTATTTGTGGTTAATTTAATGTCGCAGTAAAGTAATGTAAAGTAATGTAAAGTAAAGGTAGGTGATATGGTTTATTCACCATTCAGCCACCTGACGCGGCTTCTAACCCCAGAGTCTTCCATCAAGGTAATGTGGGCGCTTGCGGGGAGGGGTGGTATAACTGCTACTCCTTCTTGACCTCGGCACTAGATGAGGGTGAATGGTTAGCATCACACCCTGGCCGCGCTTTACCTCCGAAAAAGGAGCCCGATACCCATTGGGTGGACCCCAGAATCGGTCTGGACGCAGAGGCTAGATGAAAAATCCTCTGCCCCCATCGCTGGTAGAACCACCGTCGTAGGGCCCGTACCCAGTCACTATAAACTGACTGAGGTACGCCGTCGACCAGGCTACACGTATAGCGTCGAAAAATAATGTGATTAATCAATAATAAATTTGGAACGGCATGGAAGAAAGCGGTCGCGGCCTCGTTTGAGGCATCATTACGGAATTTGTCTCAAGGGAATATAGAAAATCATGAAAATCCTCAATCACGATAGCTAGTCTCCGGTGAGGCATTTCAACCCGGAATCCGACACGAAGCAGGATTTCCGAAGACCATTACACTTGTTGGCCACTGAACTGTGTCAACTACAAACTCATGTATCCATGTAAAGTACTGAACTGAATCCGATTTGGATGTTTACAAAAAGTCTCTACCTATGTTCGTAAAGTTCGTTTCAAGAAAACATTCCTTTACTGTTAACACATTACAATATAACTACATATGTACGACAACATTCACTCTAATGGTTTTATAATTTTAAAGTTGTTACGGTTCATGTGAAGAAGTATCACAGCTCATTCTGTTATCACAAATAAGTTTATAAAGCCATTGTTACAGCTGTTAAAATATTTTGCACCCGGACATATTGGCCTTTGCTGTGTGTTGCTCCCTAAGATTGGTAGGGGCCGAGGGGGTGGGTGTTACGTTGTGGTGAGTTGTAATTTACTCGCTCCATGTCCTTTTAACCGACTGCAGAAACCAGCTGGTCTCTTTCCATAAATCACACACACAGAACACCTACTACACTACAAATAAACTGGCCCAATTATCCAGCAATGCTTCCTGACACAGATATTCCCGTCATTCAGGCAACTGAATAAATAACCAGGAATAAACATGCACGAAGAAAAGCAACACGTTTCTGGTAAATCCTCTGAGACTCTCCGGGTGGTTGTTTTTTTATCAAAGAACTCGGTCCCTCTCCACTAAGGAAAGAACACTCAAGGACAGCAGACTACATGCCCAGAAGACTGAAGAACGTACTATTAAGTATGTAGAAAGATTCCAGTCCCTTGTGCCAGTTACGTGCACACAAGCTTAACTGGACCTTCACATGTTATACACATGAGAGTCTGGGGTGTACACAAACAGCCAGCTACTGGATCGCATTTGAATCGGATCCTGATAACATGCATGCCAATGTGAATGTAATGTATGACAGAAACATATGCAATCCTCGCAGTTCATTCCTTTTCCATCCTTATCCTTCTTTCTTCAGTATCATAAGGCTTCCAGACTCAGTATTTAGATGAAACGTTAGTCATGAAACGTTGAAGTCTTGAAGAGATTATGGCAAGATCTACAATTCATTAAAGTAAAACTTTTCCAACATTTCGCACGAAATTTTTAAACAAAGAAGCACTATTATTTTTAGGCTATAATAACCTAAATGTCTTAATTTAAGGACGTCGTACGTCACTTCTCTGTACAGTTTATTTGTGGCTCTACAACCCAGAGTCGGTCTTGGCTGCCTCTTTTGGAGGGTTCTTAATCCGTTGATGAGTGATGAGTCCGTCGCAAGGCCTCTACCTGTGCACAGGACAGTAAAACACAGAAAGACTCGGGCAAACATTCATGCCTTGAGTGGGATTCGAACCCATGGTTGCCTTCCATCTGCATTAAATTTGTAAAATATTTTACAGTCTATTCGGTGTTTGAGTACCATTTCGTTGCTTAATGATCTGTAAAGCGTAAAATGAACAATTAGACAGGATTTGGAAATTAATGTTGTAATCTACAAGTCAGTTACATAACATTTGTAGCCTCAAAGTCTATAAACTCATTAGTAGCGACTATTTTCCACATGTGCTTGTCGTTACAACCCCCGTTCGTAATTGAATATTCCGAAGCATGAACTTCCACTCATTTGTGTATGAAGAAGTGAGTTAACACATAGGCATAAAATCAACAAAGAAAAGTAACAGAAAATGCAGGTAGCCCTCGATTTGCGCCGATTCAGAATAACGCCGATTTTGAAACCAGCAAGTCAAAAAGTGACAAAAATATATTTTACTATTATTTATAATGTTTTACAATGTATCTCGTACTGATTCTTATACTAAATCGTAATTCTTACATTGCTGATTTTGAATAAAAATTATAAATATAGTCATCTCTGCAATTACGTATGTTTCATTAACGCGAATTTGCTCCTATGAGATCGATGAATCGGTAAAAGCTGTTTGTGAAATACAAACATTTGCATATGTGAGTTTGCTCTTATGCAATTTCATTCCTGGCGCTTTAAGCTTTCAAAGGACTAATTTATCTCTGCGGAGGTACCGGGGTTACTTTTAATAGGCGATTTTCTACAGGTCGGCGTCTCACATCAAAGCAACTATCGCATAACAGCAGAGAACACATGAAAGATTCGCAGTTAATCGCGGGGACCAACGAAATGCCAATTGTAAGTGTATGAAATATATTTTTTAAATTCCCATTATTGTATTTACGTTATTTCAGAGTCTTAAAACTTTGCATACCGTGTAGTGTATTAGACAATAGAGTGAACAAACCAACAACTATTAAAACTATAATGGAAACTATTGCCATACGAGTTTCGACCTCAAGAGGTCATCATCAGTGGCACCAGGGAAATTAATACATATAGTCAAATGTTTGGAGCTAATTTCATAATTAAAATAAAAGGTAATTGACAAGATGGCTGCACTAGATGTTGTTATTCACACAAGTAAAACTCGCACTTAGCTGTTGATTCCGTTGTTCGGTGGCCGTTGCTGGTCTCGGCGAGCTGTACTTGCGTCGTCTGTACCTGTGAACTCCAGAACCGTCGGCGAGAGACTGTCAGTTGGAAATGCATGGGTATATATATAAAAACTTGAAATCAGGGTGGCCAACTATTGAAAAAATTACTTTCTCCTGTTTAATGCTAGGTCAAATAATACGTTAGAATCTTTGGTGTCTTGTTCGTTGATGATGGCTTTTTGTTGACTATTTTTGTATATATGGAATTTTTCTAAGATATACCTTTTACCTTTAGGAGCTATTCTTAATATATTCATGATATCATCTGTGGGGCCGTATTCGTGTCCGTGTTCAAGGATGTGTTCTACATATTTCGA
>NW_019059575.1:819681-833472 GCF_000696155.1 Zootermopsis nevadensis
TACCCGTGGCCGTGGACGGCCCGTAACTTGCTCCGTCCGTGCCCTGCCATGTTCTTGACCTCCTGTACCCTGCACCTGCTGCGTCCTCCCCGTGCTCTGCCCTGCTCGTGTCTTCTTGTGCTTTGTCGTGCCTTTCCCATTCTCTGCCCGTGCCATGCCAGTTACCTACATGTACTATTGTCTACACGATCTATGCCCGTGATGTCTAGTTCCCCGCACCTTCTGCGTCCTGCCTATGCCCTGCCCGTTAACACGTTCCCAGATGGAAACCTGCCAGTGTCATACCCAGTCCATTCTCTGCTTGTGCACTTCTCTGTCCATTGTGCTGTGCCGGTCGGTCAGTAATAGACATATGCGGATAATTCTAATACATAGCATAATATAAAGTTCTAAACGAAATTACTAAAATGTACTTAATACTGAGTAACATCTGAGGGGGTTTCATGATCTATCTCCTATAATAAATTTATATCCGCCTAGGGACCAAGAGACATCAGTGACGTTAATAAATCAATACATAAGCATACGTATGTACATAAATTAACATATGATTCAATAAGTATATCCTGCTTTATTTTTGCTCTCTTAACAGGATAAATAATTTACACGAAATGTTTCAGATCAAAATGTGTATATGGGAGGTAAAGTAAATGCATTCAGGGTTCTCTTCGGAAAATCTGGAGTACATTAAGTGATTTAAAACTTTATGCAAAAGAAGTTCACATATATCATGTAGTGGTGCGAAATGGTTTTATCTGCTACAGCAGGGGTTCTCACCCTTTTACTTTGACGTACCACTAATTCTGATTTAACATATTAAGTTTACCACTAACCAAATGCGTTCAGGGAAAATTTATTTATGTAAATATTATCTTTTGATTTTCTTACTTAATTCGCGTACCACTTAACATTAGCTCGCCTACCACCAGTGGTACACGTACCATAATTTGAGAAACGCTGTGCTACAGTATTCAGTATTTGGGTTTTAATAAAGGATAATTTATAGACCAGCTGAGCGACTACTACCAAGCAGACGATACAAGCAGAATGACGAGCCTGACAACTTGTTGCTATTTCTTGCCAAATATAATATTTGGCAAAAAAATACAAATTAATCATATCGAGGTGGATTTGAATAGCGGGGCATGTAACACTCATCATAATGTTGAAGATACAAAATTTAATCCAGAAAATCAGAAAGGAAAAGGAATATGTTATATGGGAAGAATGGCAAGTTAATTAAAAAGGATATTAAAGAAATAAAATAATAGTGTATGACTCCAATCGCAGGCCTTTTTAACGCGTTAGTGAATCCTCAGCTTCTATGACAGGCAGGGAATTTTTTGATTAGCAGAGCGACTATTAGCTCTCATTAGAAGAAATCTGCTCATGGAATTAGCCACCCTATTTTCTGCAATTATCTATCACTTCATGCCGCACTCTGAAGTATCCGTCTACCATACTACATTAGACGAGCTCTGTTAAAAGTATAACTCTTTTAACTACTCTAATTTCTTTCGATTCTAAATCAATTTTACAGTTTCCACACACTATTTCTATGCTTCTTGTCTCACGTTTTACAGTATTGTTTCCATGTACTATTTTCAATCATTTTTGTGTTCTTCAACCACCACGTTTCGTAATAGGGCCCTAAAATTGTGTGGAGATTATGTTTTAAATGCTCTAAATCATGGAAAGTTTACACCTTATATTAGAAACACAGTATTCTCTTGGCAGTCGAGAGGGTCGTGTTCCTGAAAAACGTTGAGGTTGGGACGATGAAAGACTCGTGGGAACTCTGGGGATAGGGGAACCGCGGTCGTTGTTAACCGCCATCAAAACACAAATAAGTTGCCTGTTCCTTCATTAACCATCACCATCACCAATTACGGATTCGGCCTTGTGGTCCGTTACAGCTTAGAATTACTTCTGAAATCATATATCAGTCTTGATATTTGACAGGACTGCTTGGACGGGTGATCTCTTCTTTCAGTACGAAATTGTTTATTACATGCTGCCTGTAATAAAGATACAAATATTAGGTTCGGCCACATTTATAAACATAAATAAACACATCACAACAAATGAACAAAAAATTGAAGGAAACTGGCATGTACGGTTTTAGACTCACCACCGATAACACAATGTTCTTAGCAAATATCATGTAATCCGTCAAGTCATTTCCGAGTTATTACATTAGTGCTGACGGACATCGGTGGTTATGACGTCATTAGAAAACTTCATAGAATAACAATAATGGTAACACATATCCAAAACTCACTGTGGTAATAACGTAATGGCGACACTGCACATGCAAGTGAGTGAAAGTGTTATCATATTCCCAACTCATATTCGTTTGATGAGTATCAGCTGGCAAGTGAAGTTATTAGTCTATGGGAGATACATTTGTGGATGATTGAAAGAGTTCGGTAATGCGGAAAAGGATTGAAATGGGAGGCAATGTACTGTGCCAATCCAGGTTCGAAGTTCGATTCCCGAACGGGCTGAACCTTGAGATGAAAAGATAAACCAGGCTTTGGCGCATTAATCTGGTTTATAAAAACACGAACGAAACGTGATTAGATGGTAATTACTTACCCCTTACTTCATCCAAATTTAATTAATTTTGTAAATTTTGGCATTGTTTAATGTATCAAATTGGAAGAGAGAGGCGACAATCAGTCTAGCGGCGACATGAATTCCACAAAGGTCTCTCACTCTTAAAACTTGTTAACGAGGCGAGAACTTAAGCCTTTCAAGACAAGGAATGATTGTTACCATAGAACAGTAGCTGTGGGGTGACGGACAATTAAAATTTGAATATGGGTTTTCGGCCCGTTTCTGATGTCATGGGATGACTTTTGGGGAAAGAATAGGATCGCTGTATCCAATTCAAAATTTAGAACAACTACAGGTTGAGGGGGTATTATTCTTAACTTTGCACTTGTGCTGTTCGGCTGCTTAAGTTTTCTTCTCCAATCGGGTAGACACGTTCTACTTGAACCTAAAAATTTAACATATAAAGACAAACAGCCGAATCATCGCGCCGCCTTACATTAAGTGTAAATGGATATATACGTCTGTGTGTCTCAAGTGACAATAAAAGTGTACTTCTCCAAGAACATTGTCGTTTATCAGTTCCCCAAAACAAGAAATTTCGCTTCCTTCGTGCAAATACCGCTTCAACCAACGGCTTCCCACTATATTCCCTGAGAGTCGGAGACCCTTGCTCACCGACAAACCCCGCACCAAATATTCCTTTATATCCTTCCGCCTACCTAAAAAAATATATCTCAAGTTGTAACCGCAAGCAAACCGGGCACGCTACCGGGTTTGAACCCGTGGCAACTTCCGTTGAGTGACAAGTCAAAGCGGAGGGACGGTTACAGTACTAACAGTTAGTTTTTCTTCAACCACTGAAACACTTCACTATCATTTTTAACAAAATAATCTTCCCTTAAATCAGTTTATGAAATTTATCCAAAGTATTACGAAACATCAGAAAATGCTTAACTACAAACGTCTTATAATCTCTCAAAAGAAATAGAGAAATATCATCTGGTGTAAAGAATTTTGAACTCGAGAGATCAAATGACCTCTAAACATTGCAACCAAATGTGATTAAAGCCTGTTCAGGGACGTTAATGTATCTTTCGTTTTTATTATATAATTTAATATTGGACACACAACATTTTCCCAGGGAAATCAGCCAGAATCTGTCCCATTTTCAAATTTGGTGATCAGGAAAATCATCGCCTTCATCACTGAGGCATAAAGCATCTCTCAAACGTCGGTCTACGTCTACAAGATTACACGGTGCAACGTCCCACAAATCAGTCATGTTTTAAAAGATTTATTATTTTGTAGTAATAACCACAAATAATGGTGCATATATAAATATGTGAAATGCGGGTTTCTTGTGCTATCTTCTGAGGTGAAGGTACCATTGAGTAACAACAAAAGATTATCGGTATGTCTGTAGGGATCTGTCAAGAAATATCAATTAAAAATTATTAGACATTTAAACTACTGAAAGACTACGCTCAGGAAAAAAGTGAAGAAGGTTTAACTAGAACAGACGCTGTGATGACGAGCATTCGACCCTGGTACTTTTAAATCTGAAGTTGGTCTCTTGTATGGGCTAAGCAAAACAATTGCTTGGACTGAAAATATAAACAGAATCCATTTCTACACGCGAAGGTCACTTTGGTCTAAAGTTAATACTTCCGAAATCGATGTAAGAAGAATCGTGCTGAGCTGTGGAGAATTATGTCATCCTTTCGGTTTATAAATGAAACAAAAGCGGCATTGTTTTATACTACATACAGAATATGATTATATATATTTATGAACTCTGGTTATGTAACATGACATGTTAGATGTCAAAGGGCACTAATAAATAATATTAGACACTGATTGTAAACAGCATTTAAAACGCTGTCTAATTATTGTTTGCTGGGATTATTCTAATGCTATATAAATTGATTGAATGGGAGATGTTTAAACAAGCACTGAGTTCACTCTGTCTGTGCCATTTCAAGTTAAAAACACTTTGCCATTGTCGACATTCCTCGTGCAGGTATGCAGTCCTAGCAGTTAAACACAGAGACACAGAGTTTAGTTTTCTTGCAGCACTCGGAATAAGTTTCTATAAAGTTTTCAACAATATATTCATATAGTAAGCTTATCATGGAAATCGGTTACTATCCGCTTCCTCTTTCTACGGTATGAGATTCTCACTACGGTGAGTATGAAATGGCTGTTTTCTGGGTTGTTAAAATGTGATTTCATCCACCGTCACTATTGAACTGTACGCAGTGTAGTTTGTATAGCTTGAGCGAGCAGCATTGATTGTATTTCACGCACGGAAGGGTCTGTAGAGAAGTATTGATTTTCTGAAAGTTAACACAAGGTGAATCTTCACTCCTTTTCTCAAAACGAAATGGAACTGGACAGTTGATTGGCAGTTGACTCTGCACGACAGGGGCTTTACGATTTTCCTCTTGATCAAATATTATTCGAGGTGTTAGATAAAGAAACTACAAATAAATAGAATGTGAGGGTGAAGACTGAATTCGATTACACCAGAACAGAGGAAAAAGAGGGCTCTTGTAAACACAATGCGAAATTTATTAATCAACTGATCACGTTTCCTGTATGGCTCTTATTTCATGGGTTAATTTGTTATTGAATTGGTTGAATAAACAGGAGGAAACAGTTAACTACTTAGATAAATTGTGAGTTTAATTTTCTTTCGCACACGACCTTATCTTATGTTTACAGAAATATACACACGGAAAAGGTGAATTTTCAGTGCCTTTTTGTTCCCGCTCAACCTACCTCTCTTTGCCTGTCTTCTTTCAGGTGCTGGTATGGAAATTTAGCGCCACCGCACTGTTGGCCTATAAGTAAAGCAAAAAGCTGTCCCGCTACGGGCCATATAGGTCGTTTGAAGGGAGTAAAGGTATTGCTCTCACTCAATTTTGATTTCTGAACAAGATGGGGGTGAGTGGTTAACATTACACCCCAGCCGCGCTTTACCCGCGGGAATGTACCCCGGTACCCATTGGATCGGAAACTGGGTGGGCTCCAGAACCGGTCTGGACGCAGAGACTAGAGGAAAATTTCTCTGTCCCCATCGGGGGTAGCACCCCAGCCGTCCAGCCAGTAGGTAGTCATTGTAGTGACTGAGCTATGCCGGCTCAATGTTGGCCTATGATACGCATTAATCGACTAGGCCAATCCCTCGTATGATTGCATACAGTAACTGTAAAAGTATTGTAATGGAGTACGTAGATTACAAGTTTTCGAAAATAGGTGAACAGAAAGATATTTGGAACTAGGAAAGATGAAATAAGAGGGGTATTCATAATATCACATAACGAGGAGTTGTGTGAATTGTACAGGTTACCTAGAATAGTGAGGATAGTAAAATCTATGAGATTCCGATGGGCTGAACATATAGCACGCATGGGAGGAAGGAAAGAATGCATGCAGAATTTTGGTGGGAAATCCTCCTGGAAAACGATTATTGGTTAGACCAAGAAGTAGACAGAGGGGTAATATCAAGATGGGTCTTGTTGTGAGGATGATTATTGGATGGCAATGTCTCAGGATCGTGGCCGGTGGCGGGTTTTGTTGTTTACGGTGTTAGACCTGCTGGTTCTACTAGCAGGGAGTTATTGTAATAAATTAGTCACGTGTAGAAGTAAAGGTATAGAATAATGCTTAGGATGAAAGATAAAATACAGAAAGGATCAAGGTGAACATTTCAAACACGTGCTTTATTACCAAATTAATACTAATATTTTCAGTTAAGTTTCTGTAATGGTTGAGGTTCGGGACTGCATAAAACAAAATTTCTAAGGCATTGAACATTTACTCTGTTCAGAATGTAAAGCCTTTATAATTTCCATGTCTTTTACTTCCCTGACACATGGATTTCTTTATTGTTTCCTCTATAATTCTTTCAGTCTCTGAAGTCGAATAACATGAGTCGTTAAGATTGAAACTAATGCTGATTCAGTCAAACCTTTTAGTTGTTATATACGTATATTGTATTTAGAAATTCATATGGAGTACCTTCAGTTGTAAGTTATTAATATTTTGCGTTTATTGTATTCGACCGCTCGAACATCGAGATAAAGATTTCAAATCTTGTTATAAGTATAGCTGTATGTCAGCGTTCTTTCGTGTGTAGATACATCTTTCCTGTGGGTTGTTCCTCAGACCAAGAAGACCTATTCAACTTCGGATAAAATATGCTTATTTTTAGAATTATTCTATGATAAATAAAGAAAAATAACAGAAAGTTTACAAGAAAGGCTTTTGAATAACAAGTAGTATCAAATAAACTTTGTCTAAATTCTGAGGCGCTCAGAAAGTCCACGAATAGATGACATTATGAACATTTTTTCAGTTTCAAGGCAGTTCAAAACAAACTACTGTCTTCATATCTGTTTCTTTCTGCATGTTTTGCTCAAGAAAATAGTAACAAAGCACTCAGGACAGTTCTTGGGTTTTTAATTCGTTCTTCAAGTTGAAAGAGTATAATTTTCACTCATGTCCTCCTTACTGCCGAAGACGCTTGCAGTTAAGAGTGATTCCGTAAACAAAATAATATCTCTGGCTTAACGCATTGCGTCATTCTGCGGTTGATACTTGTGAAAACACCTGTAAAACTGAAACCAGTCCTGAAATGAAGCAGTGTGTATTTACACCCGACATAAGTGCGTTATACCCACGTTTCTTACATTAGTGAGAATCTTATCTGTAACTTATTTCAAATTCTCGACTGGCCAAGAACAGTTTAACGTAATCTGTTAATAATATTCGTGCTTTCGAGGATCGTGTGCATCTATTTTAAAGATTGTGTTTGATCAGAGCTCTAACTGATCGAATTCTCTGACAGCAGTGTCCGAATATGAAACATCGCTTTTATATCATATGTAATTGTTCTAGTCCCCAGCCGCTTTTCCTATTCCAATGACATGTGCTAACACCCGAAGAATAACAATGTTTAGGTGTGTTGCTGCGTCGTTTTTCCTCGGCTATTGTCCACCTTTCTTAGCTACTGCATTAGCTCACTTTACATCACTGTTCCATTTGTATACTTTCGCGCGGAAACCACCACTGGACACGATATTGTCAGGTTCATCAACATTCCACCATCACAGCTAAATCCATATGATGTAGCCTCATATCAGATTACTTTATGTTATAAATAATAATGAATGGTGGTAATTTAACAACTGAGCACCGTCCAAAATCAGATTCATGTTCCCTTCCAAGGCACACTAGATGCACCCAATATCCTGGCTCAAACGATAAAGCTTTTGAGTTGTATTCCAGAGGTAATCAGTTCTAGTCACGAACGGGATATCGACTAAAATGTCCTAATCTTTTTGTAATTTCTTTCATTCCAGGAGAATTCGAGGGTATTAACTTCAAATAGGCTGTGCCCGTTTCCTCTTAAACAATTTCGATTTGAATCTTTTCTCATGAAAATCTAAATAACCAACTGAGTTGAGCTTCATAGTCATTCATCCAAATCAGATATGTAGGAACTGAGGTTATCAGGGCTGTGAGAATCACGTGGCTCTCCTATGGGTTCCATGTCGTTTTGTCTGGAGGCAGCAAGTACTTATGAAACGTCGGTACATTTCTACCGGACTACACGCCCTACACCCCAGGGTATAGCCACCTCCAATCAAAAATGGGGTTATCAATCTGTCAGGAAACAGAGTTCGACATTGTTTCTAAACTATGCAAGCTTATCTTTATCTGCTCGCCGCTGTTACTAGAAAATTCCTCTGCCAGTCCAGTCCACTTTTATGTATACGAAATATTTCTCTAAGATTTAGGCTATTTTAATATCCTCTCATCCATACCAATGTTTTCCAAGTTGTATTTTTTCTTAATATTCTTTTTAAAATTCAAGTGTATGTACATTACTTGTTTTATTTGTGCGTTTTTAATCCGCCTGTCTCAGAATGTGTATATCATTACACCCTAACTGCATCAAGTGAGAATGGACTCTGAAGAATTCCATTGAATTTTAAATTAATATACCAACTCCATGCAGCTGAAGGACAATTTATTTAAACGCTATGATAATTTATTGGAAATGCTAAGCAAATAATTTCACATGTTACTCAATTATTTTCTTTAACAAAATTGTTGGTTTCTTATTTTTATTAAAGATACACTGAAAATGTATAAATAGGCCGTGAAAAATTGTTTAAAGATTACTGTCTTTTGGTTGTTATGCCGTATAGTCTTGCAGAAGTTTACAAACGTTTTAGAAGTACTTGCTTCCGCCATCAACAGGGTTTACTCATAGTTGGAATTGCAAACATGTACGTAGGCCGCCCAAAAGAATCAACATGACGCTACTATGAACCCCAAAACTATGTTAGTTTATTCTGAATTGATTTTATGGGGTAAGGGCTGACGTTCTCTGCAACCGGTTTTTCCTGAAACTAACCCAAAAATCTGAGACGAAGGAACAACTTTGGACACCTAGGGGTAGATGAGAGAATGTGACATAACAACATTTCTTTAAAAATGCGGCGTAGTCTGGATCCAACTTTCTCATGATGGGTCCAATGGCGAAAACTTGTGAGTACTATAATAAGCTTTCTAGTTTTATAATAGGCGCAAAATATATTGTCCAGGTGAGCTATTCAAGAAAGACTCAGTTCCATGTGTTCATGTAATGTGTTAATTTAAAAGTGATGAGCTTATTTGATCTTCACGAATATAGAAAGTCAGTTACATTTTATACGAGGTACATGGGACTGCGTATTAGTCGCTAGAAGGAACAGAATTTTTATCTTTGATCAAAGGTCAAGGGCAGTCGGACAGCAGCCTCCCACAAGAAGCTGAACTTCAAACAAATCACTGACCCTAAGTAATCAAGACATCCGATTATAGATATGAATAAAAAAAATTCTTCACAAAGGAAATCCTTTCATTATGTTGTTGGCTTCACACTCTTGCTGGAATAAATTTAGTTACATGAAAAATCAATGTTAGAGCAGCCAGCAACAGAGCAGCAAGGAGGGTGAGAGAACCAAAGCAGTAAACTTCTGCCCGTGAGTTATAAAGCACGAAACAAAATAAAAATACACCATAGCTTTTAGTAATTAAAGTTTAGATAATGCGATATGTGTGCAAAAATCTACAAGAAACTAAAGGATATTGCTTTATCTTGTATATTCAATATCTCCAAGATGAAAATTCTAATACTAATAAATATTAAATGCAAATCGTAGAGGTCATCATCATCACTATCAGTTCGTGGACTGTTCTAAAATTCTATATCTGAAAATCTATCATGCGGTCTTCCTAATCATCTGCTGCCCTTTCGTACAATCACATTGACAGGAACAACAAATATACTTTCTCCCACTGGAAACAAGATATAATGTCCCTGACTAGCTAGTTTAAAACACGCATTAACTGTTTGCACGTACACCAGGGTCGTTACTGAAAGCCTGATAGTCGCTCGGCTGATTAGTAAATTTCCCATCTTCTATGCAACCCGAAGGTTCGGTGCCGTGTTCACAAAAGTCCGCGACACTCACACTTAGACCAACTTCAATATTATCCTCCCATCCACGGACGAATTTCCCAAGTGGTTTATTCACTTACTAACTCTGACTCTTCAGACTAAAAGTCTGCATGTATATCTCACCTCCCACATGCGTTTTACGTGCAACGCCCATCTCATCATCTTTGACAGGATCGCCATAGGACACAAATTACGAAGCTCCTCATTATGCAACTCTATCCAGCCTCCAGCTATATACTCCCACACAGGCACAAATGACGCTATTTAGTCTGAGCTATTAAAAAAAGCGTAGACAAATGTACTACAAATAAATAAAATTAATCACTCTCTTCGCAAACACTCAAACTGTGATCCTTCTTCAGGGCGAAAAACCATTTTCCTCGCCGAAGTATTAAAAAACAGAGTGTGCCAAAAAGATGTATACACACAGCCATTACATACGTCAGTACCATGTACGAGGTGCGATCGGAAAGTTTCTAGACTGTGTCAATAGAGGGCGAACCGGATGTAGTACGAGATTCTGCCGCTAGGGGGTGCAGGCTACATTCATAGTGAATCAGTGTGCCAGCCGGCATCATCGAATTAGCATTTGTTTCTTAGTTACGGGCGTTTTTGTAGTGCATTACACCGACCCTCCTGCGATTTCGGAATGGCGTGTGCATCAAATTTTGCCAAAGACTCGCCAAAACGGCTACGGAAACCTATGAAATGCTAAAGCAAGCATTTGGGGAGTCCGCAATGGGGTGTGCACAAACTTTTGTGTGGCATTCACGTTTTAAAAATGGCCGAACCTCTGTCGATGTTGACGAGCGTTCTGGACGACCATCTTTGAGCACAACGCCCGAAAATGTTACGAAGATCGTCGTCGTACCATCAACGACTTGTGCGACATTGTTGGGATAGGCTATGGGACCTGTCCGCTGATTCTAAAGGAAGAACTCCACATGCGACGCATCATGACAACGCGCCAGCGCACACCTCCCTCAAAGTTCGGCAGTTTTTGGCCTCAAACACCATGGCCGTCATCCCGCACCCTCCTTATTCGCCGTGTGCCTTCTTCCTCTTCCCAAAGATGAAAATTCAGCTAAAGGGAAGGAGATTTGAGACGATAGAAGAGATTCAGGCAGAATCGCAGATGGTGCTTGACAGGCTGACAAAGAAAGGTTTCCAGGGATGCTTCCAGGCTTGGCAGCGGCGCTGGGATCGTTGTGTCAACTCCCAGGGGAACTACTTCGAGGGTGATGGATGAATTTAATACCTGAGATAAGTGTACGGGTTTTTATAGGCGCAGTCCTGAAACTTTCCGATCGCACCTCGTAACTTTATGCGTGCGCCCATCTTCAGGCTACAAGTGTCTACATTGTATATAATAGTTATAATTTAAAACCAAGAGTAATATTCATGAAGATACCTGTCTTCTTCGGACTTCTCGCCATGTACACTTCAAATCATTCCAATTATCATCATTATTGTTAGTCAAATTATGTAAAATATTAAGCGTTTTGAGAAAATAACTTTATGAACTTCGTAACATTTTGTGTTAAAACTATATGTGATTTGGTGTTGACTTTAATGAATTTCCTTTATCTTTATCTATCGTACGAAGAGTGCTATATAATGCTTAATTCTGCTGTGGTTATTTCAATGCGCTATACTTAATTACTAGTCAAATGTTAAGAAACGTGGAAGCAAATGCGACAAATGCCTGGTATTAAATTGCCTAATCGAAATGGAGATGTAGGTTTATCATATAAGAGAATAATATATTGCACTAATGCTCTATAATTAAAAGAATATAAAAAAGTACCTGTATACTTTTATGAAATTATTTGTAAATGGAAAAAATCAAATAAGTAGTAATATGTATTTCGAACTTTGGAAGGGACGAGTAGAATAATTGTAAGAACAGCTATTGAACAGTATTAGAGTAGCGTTTTAAAAATATTCGATTAGAGCTGTAGACCTCTAAAACCAAGTGCTTGGCGGACGCAGCATTTGCTACAAGGAAATTCAATTAATTAATTAATATTACTTAAATATAATCATAAAATTTTCTTTATTAAGAGCATTGTATTCTGATAATAATAATAAAACGTCTAATCACTCTTTTTAGTCTTTACAGAGAACGTTCATTTAGATGCATCTACTTATACAAAAAAGTACTTCAATTCCACATTACAATCGTTGACATTGCATTTATGTATTAAAAGCACTGAAATGTTCAGTTGATTTATCATCCATACCAATTTAGTCGTAATAAATGTAAAATCTCAATTTTCGGGATCGACTCATTTCCTTATCAACAGATTTTTAAGATCGCAGACCTTATATATTTAATGTTATATTTATATAATATAAGTTCATATTCTAGCAATGAAATGAAATTCAATCTAGTTTACAAGTAATTATTGTGGTCTCTGCAGTCAAATCACGTACACGTCATATTTGATTATGGTTTTCATTTGTTCGTGTGTTAGAGAATGTTATTATTTTGGGGTTTGTTATTATTGTGAATCGGTTGGTTGGCCGTCATGACTTCTTGCAGACAAGGTGAAACTGTAGTCACGGCTAGAACCACGAGATGGGCGGCTGCAGTGAGTTGGAATTGTGCGCACGCGCAGTAGTGGGAGCGACCCTAGAAGCACGGCCTTTTGCATGCGACTGTGTAATGCTTCATCCTTATTGTTCTTATTTTATCTATTCACCACTTTATAGGATATTTGCTTCCATGTACCCGTGACAAACCTTGCCCCTAAGATACATAGTGCAGCAGCTATTTCCCAAATACGTTTTTACACGTGTATTATATAGTTTTATTGTTAGAGATGACTACATATTTTACGACAGCGTCTTTCGAATGATTTATGAAGATCTTAATGGCAGTTTTCAGCAGTTCCCTGACGTCGTGTTCGCCCGGAATGTTGGTCAAGTATTTTCTAAGTGACTTGAAGACTGTTCCAGTTGCTCCTATAATTATTGGAATTATTTTTGCTTGCACTTTCCACATTCGCTGTGTGTCAATGAGAAGGTCCCTTTTCACAGTGAACAGTAATAAAATTTATTGTAGTATTATATTTTCAAAAGTATATTTATAAAAGTTTTTTATACAGTAAAGGTTATGTAAAAAATCTCCATGGTGACTGAAACGACATTACTTCCAACGCACCAAAACAAAACTGACCACCTGACTCCAGACTCCCGCCAAACGCAGACTGTTCAAGGCCCAACCGTAGGCGTCACCATAGCCTAAATCACATTTGTTATTACCAGAGTCGCTATCGTCAGAACTTAATTTATTAATTTTCCGCATCGCACTAACGGCGCATGTACAATCAAAGAGAGACGAAATACATTACGAAAGCTATATGATAATTATTATTGTTCTTTTAGTGCCTACCGGAAGTTGGCATAGTTTTAATGTTGCTAAAAACTTTAATAAAGTGAATCATTTTTATTATTATTGTTTATAAAAGAGCATTGTTTAGTGTAATTTACACTCTTGTATATACCTGTACAGAGAAGCATGTTTCTTTTCCAGGAAGTCGTGATGGCTTTGGATACGACATCTCATCACGCCACTGAAGTACAGAAATTGAACCAGCCCATTATCTGGAGCAACGTGATAGGGATTCTTTTGTTCCACCTGCTAGCAGTATACGGTCTGCTCACTTTGCCGTTGTTGCAGATTCGATGGCAGACATATCTTTGGGGTAAGA
>NW_019059576.1:1434-23374 GCF_000696155.1 Zootermopsis nevadensis
CGGAAGAGACGTGAAGAAAACTACAATTCTAATTTCCCTTATTTAAAAATAACTCCCGTTTTCAGTGTACTTAATTAATTTTAAAGATGATTTTTGAGGGGCCCGGGCGCTGGGCCAAAGAAAATGTTTCCTTCGTTCGAACCCCGGCAAAGATGTTTTCTGTTGTTCGGATAGCAAGCATTAGGGAAGAATGGCGCTAAGGCAAATTCTGTTTTGGGGGGGGGGGAATTATTTGACTGACTAAGGTCACAAGCCCGAAGACTGTCTGAGACCCAGAAGATGAATTTGTAAGAAACTGTCGTATTTCCCCTTAGTAAATACCTCACAATCTACTGGTCATGTGTAAACTCGAAATTGAGGGTTGACATTTCTTTACTTGTTCGCTTGTGGCTCGCGAAGAAGAAACCTGGCGTAATTATTCCTTAAGACAGATGATAGAACATATGAAGGTCGGAACTCTGGGAAAAGTGTCCTGAGTTCCATTTCCTTCAAGGGCGGTTCCTTTAACTACGAAACTAAACGAGATAAAACAACTGCGCCAGGATCAGAGATTTTTGCCTCGAAGAGGAGATTACGGAAACAAAGGTCTGAAATCAGGGTACGACTCCTGACAAGAAGAATGATTTCTGTTGACAAGAACGCAACCGTGATAAGAGAGCGACACCAAGGCAAAATTCTTATTTAATAGCCATTTTAACAAGTTTACGATAATATGAAAAAACGCTATAACATAGTGTTCTGCAAGTTAAAAAAGAAAACTTTGGTGCCAGTATAGGAGTTTTGTTTCCAAATCAATTGATTCTGTATGATTAAGGGTTCTCCTAGAGTGAAGCATTTAAATATTTCTAAAATGATACACATATTGAGGCAAAAATAGCTTCTGCAATATATTTAACAAACCTTTATTATGTATTTGTAGCATTTGCACTTAACGTATTTTATGTACATCAGAAGGAATTGTAAATGAGGCAACAGCTAAATTCACAATTCTTTCACTTAACAAGTTTTTAATATTTATAAGTACAATGTTTATTGTGATTAACTACACGAGAGTCAGGATAGCACGGCTAATAGACTTTTGCCTTGTAACAAGTCACTCAACAGATAACTGATATGTAATGGATGTTAGACAAGACGTATATAGAAAATAACAAAATAATTATAACATTTTGTGCATATCTTATAGATAAAATCAGTGGAAATTTCATATATAAATTATTTCTGAAACTATGATATACCAGAAACCCATTTCAAGGGTCCATATTTCTCCTTTTATATTTATGTTTTATTTGTAGTTAATATTGCCTTAATTATCCCTCATTTCATGCGTTCCTTTTAATTTGATCCTTGGTCATGGTTAATCATACACTGCGTAGAGTTTCCACGTATGACTTGCTTTGTTAGCACACTCTAGAATACTATCTGTTGTCTCCTATGTAGACTGAAAATAGGTTTTTACATATATAAGACAGCTATGAAAGCACATTGGAATAGCAGCTTATGTTCCTCTGACCGTGTGATGTGTTTCATGATGGAGAACTTGCTTCTGCGAAGATGTCTTCCGTTGTACCACTGAGCACATGAAAAACAAGCAGAAAGGCAGGAGGAAGCAGAAACTTTGATGCTCACATTTGTGGCTAGGCAAAACATGTCCTGAAGTTAAACTAAAACAAGACAAAATGAAAATGGCAATGTTTTAAACACATACGTTGTTACTATAAGTGTTATTAAAATATAAAATACCCTATCACATAATGAGCAG
This sequence comes from Zootermopsis nevadensis, assembly GCF_000696155.1. Next base: position 3,197 of record NW_019059576.1, read on the forward strand.
ATTCATAAATTGTAGGTCTGCTGTTCACCACATTTTATAAGGATGAAATCAGATGAAGATGAGATGGATGGAGCACATAGCATGAATGGTAGAGATAAGGAATGTCTACAAAATGTTGACTGAAGGGCTTGAAGTCAAGAATCAATTAGAACGACCGAAACATGGATCGAAAATCATATTAAATTGGTTCTTAGGTGAGATAGCAGGCTGTGGACTGGATTAATCGTTACATCTTTACTCTTGAATTCAAGCAGGAGTCGTAATTTGGCCCAACTGCCGCCTCTCCAGACCCATTCTTTGGCTTTCCTGTCACTTCTGGTGATTGTCAGAGTAATGAATTCACATCGGCTACAAACGCCAAATTCCAAACACGGACTCACCGTTCATAACCATCGACTATATCCACATTACACAACCTTGCATTGAACGTAGTTTCATGTGTTAACCACCGTTCCAGTAGCAAACGAAGAGAAGTTCAGGAACAATTCTAAATATTTTTTCTATACAGAAAATTGTACTTACAATTGAGGACGCCCTTCGCCTTGCCGCGTACGACTGCCAATGCCTGGTCGTTGGTCTCTGCCACATTCTGCATCGTCTCCATCAGCGCTTGCCCCACCTGCTCTGTCTTTTCATCCACGAAGTTTTCCGCTTCTTTAAGCGTGTTGTCCACAGCTGCACTTGTGTTGTCGATGATATTATCCATAGTCTTCTCTACCTTGTTTAATACCACGTCCAAGACGTCGATTTCAGTGTTCTTGGCGTCCGCCCCCTCACCGACAGGCGCGGTTTCCAGCTCTGACTTGGTTGACCGAATTGCATCTGCGGTGTTCTTGACCAGTTCCTCCGGCATCTCACTCGCCAACTCATTTTTTTTATTCGATATGTTCTCGACGACATGTTTCTTCTTTTTAAACAATTTCTTGCAAGCTGAAGTGGAAGAATGATATTTATTATTCAACCCATCGTTCCAGTAGCTAACGAAGAGAAGTTCAGGAACAATTCTAAATATTTTTTCTATACAGAAAATTGTACTTACAATTGAGGACGCCCTTCGCCTTGCCGCGTACGACTGCCAATGCCTGGTCGTTGGTCTCTGCCACATTCTGCATCGTCTCCATCAGCGCTTGCCCCACCTGCTCTGTCTTTTCATCCACGAAGTTTTCCGCTTCTTTAAGCGTGTTGTCCACAGCTGCACTTGTGTTGTCGATGATATTATCCATAGTCTTCTCTACCTTGTTTAATACCACGTCCAAGACGTCGATTTCAGTGTTCTTGGCGTCCGCCCCCTCACCGACAGGCGCGGTTTCCAGCTCTGACTTGGTTGACCGAATTGCATCTGCGGTGTTCTTGACCAGTTCCTCCGGCATCTCACTCGCCAACTGCTTTTTTTGGTTCGCTATGTCCTCAACGAAATGTTTCTTCTTTTTAAACAATTTCTTGCAAGCTGAAGTGGAAGAATGATATTTATTATTCAACCCATCGTTCCAGTAGCTAACGAAGAGAAGTTCGGTAATGATTCTAAATATCTTTCCGACATAGAAAATTGTACTTACAATTGAGGACGCCCTTCGCCTTGCCGCGGACGGATGCCAACGCCTGGTCTTTGGTCTCGGCCACATTCTGTATCGTCTCAATCACCACTTGCCCCAACTGTTCTGTCTTATCATCCACAAAGTTTTCCGCTTCTCTCAGCGTTGTGTCCACAGCTGCACTTGTGTCGTCGATGATATTGTCCACAGTCTTCTCTGCCATGCTGAATACCACGTCCAAGACATCGATTTCAGTGTTCTTTGCGTCCGTCGCCCCACCGACAGGCGCGGTTTCCAGCTCTGACTTGGTCGACCGAATGGCATCTGCGGTGTTCTTGGCCTGTTCCTCCGGCATCTCACAAACAAACGGCTCTTTTTTATTCGGTATGTCCTCGACGACATGTTTCTTCTTTTCAGACATCTGTTCGGCCTTCGATCCCAAGTTCTTGCAAGCTGAAGTGGAAGAATGATATTTATTATTCAACCCATCGTTCCAGTAGCTAACGAAGAGAAGTTCAGGAATGATTCTAAATATTTTTCCTATACAGAAAGTTGTACTTACATTTGAGGACGCCCTTCGCCTTGCCGCGGACGGATGCCAACGCCTGGTCTTTGGTCTCTGCCACAGTCTGTATCGTCTCAATCACCATTTGCCCCACCTGCTCTGTCTTTTCATCCACGAAGTTTTCCGCTTCTTTAAGCTTGTTGTCCATAGCTGGACTTGTGTCGTCGATGATATTGTCCACAGTCTTCTCTACCTTGCTTAATACCTCGCCCAAGACGTGGATTTCAGTGTTCTTGGCGTCCGTCGCCCCACCGACAGGCGCAGTTTCCAGCTCTGACTTGGTCGACCGAATGGCATCTGCGGTGTTCTTGGCCTGTTCCTCCGGCATCTCACTCGCCAACTGATTTTTTTTATTCGATATGTTCTGGACGACATGTTTCCTTTTCTTAGAGAACTTCTTCGATCCCGAGTCCTTTAAAGCTGAAAAGTAAGAATTAGATTTGTTATTCAAATAGGTATGTCAGAAGGGAATGAGCCGGGATAGCTCAGTCAGTAGAGTGACTAGCTACGGGCTGGACGTCTGGGGTTCGATCCCCGACGGGGGCAGAGGATTTTTTCCTCTAGCTCTGCGTCCAGATCGGCTCTGGGGCCCACCCAGCCTCCTCTACAATGGGTACCGGGGTCCTTTCCCGGGAGTAAAGCCGGCCGGGGCGTGATGCTGACCACTCACCCCCATCTAGTGCCGAGGTCAAGGAAGAGAGGAGCTATACCTCCACTCACCCCAAACGCCTACATGGCGTATAGTGTTACAAACTTTATTTTACTTTATGTCAGAAGGGAAATAAATAACGAAGTATAGGCAATGATATGGTGTTTGCTAAAAAATCAGGAACGCTGTGAACATAGTTTATTTTCTTAACAGTGTTGATTCGCTGACCTGAAAGTTGAGCAGTGTTAGTTCTCTTTGAGATACAGAACGAATTATTAAGTATTATTTCGATGAACTTCGGCTTCAAAGGGTTTGTCGCGATTCCTATCTGACGGAGGCCGCGTCATGGGATATCGGTTTGTATGGTTTCATAGTAATGAAGTATATAGACGGTCAGAGATTTGTGTTAATGTTACTGTATGAACGTTGGCAGGATTTCAAGTGTCATCTTCATTACTCATTATCTGTGGTCCTTGGAGATGCTATGAAATGAGCGGTATGTGAGTTGACCTCTGCGTCATTTCATCGGGCCCATTTTATTACGCAGTGATTTAACATTTTTATTGCATGAGAGGATTATACTATTATTATTGATGTATCCTTATTGCTGATACATCTTTTGTACAAGTTGTTTCTGGAAGAACTTATTTGTAACTTAAATGGGAAACAGAACCATGCGTCTGAGGAAAACCACGTTAAATCATGTTAAGAGAAAACGATATCACGGCCGATTTTAAAACTTGGGTCGTACTGAATAGTAATACTAAATGAGTGTAACAGGCGATTTAGCTGTAATGATTATTTTATCGGCAATTTTGAAACAAAGTTATAATATTATTGTGACAAGGAAGAGATATGCTAATTCGTCTTGTCACAACATAATTTGATGCTACGTAACCTCAGAAGTTGACAGAACGGCATGATATAGCTTCGTTAAAATATTTGTTTCATATCTTCATATAATCAGGATATGAGGAAAGCTTTGAAGATAGTATTACTTGTCATTTCTGGGTGGTCAGCCTTTTTTTTTAAAGAAAATATGGAAGTTCGATTTGAATTTACGTGAGTTACATTTTCGACTGATATGAACCTAGGTGAAATTTTCCCGACAGGTTTTGATGTAGACCCTCAACAACTATACCACTGAAGTCCATTAAGTAATTACGAGTTTAAACATTTGAACGATCGGACATATTCGACGTCTTTGCTGTCTGCTCACAAGAAAACAAGCAAATACAACTATGACAAGAAAAAATTACATATTAAAACACTGATACTAGAATTTACACAAGTTTAAAATCTATCGGTAGAATTAAGGGCCTGGATTCCTGGCCAGCATGGGAATGGGAATTGGTTATTTTTAATACCGAACATTACACTTCTTTGCTTTCAGGAGGACGATTATCACACAAGCTAGGCATGCAGGCTGGACTGAGGAACAGCATTGTGACGCACATCGGCTATCCACTGCAGCAATCACAACTTAAAATTGTCAACGATATCCTCAAATGGTCTTTGAACATAAGGAAAAATACATAATTTATTTACTCAGCTACGTTCTGTAAACTTCTGAGGTTACGTAGCATTAAATTTTTTGATAAGATGAGATCAAATGTTCTTTCATACTTCCCTTCAGAACAACAATCCCAACTTTGTTTATTTAAAAATCGTCTGTTACGCTGTTAATCAGTATTTCTATTTCGGACGTCCCAAGTTCGAAAATAATTTTATCCTATGTTTTTGTGATTCTTCTCAGCTCACAAAATGCCGAGACTGTGTCTTAAAATACGTCAAAGCTTTCCTCAGTCAGATTTCGTATGAATCATGTAATTTCTCGTTCGACGCTGCATAATCTAGGCAGCTGTACAGCGTCGTTAATGAAACCAATGATCTATTAAAGGAATCGTAACTAATTTTGTGGAAAAAAACATCCGAAGATTCAATACGCTCAATACAGGGTCGATTCTGAAAAATCCAAATTAATTATGGTAAATGTTCATTTTGAATTTTATACCGTTGCACCAATTTTTGACTTTCATTTAATTTTGTTGATTGGATTCGTAGTTATCTTACCAACATATCTGGAATGTTTTCGTTTTCTTATCTTATTAAGTCAGGAGTGCCTCAAGATTCCACCTTAGGCCCCTTAATTTTAAGGTATTTATTAATGATATCTGCGACTCTTTTCGCCTTTTTTACCTGTTGTTTGCTGACGATTTAAAGATATGTCGTAATATTAGAAACGTTGTTGATTGTAAGCTGTCGCAGCATGGTATTCATTCTGTGCAAAACTGGTGCCTTAAAAATGGTATGGAGCTTAATTTAGGTGAAACTACGATTATATCTTTTACTCGTAAAACAAACAGTGTATATTTTAATTACACACTGTGTAACAATTTGATATCGCGTTCTCATTGTGTTAAAGATCTCGGTATATTACTGGACTGCAAGCTGTATTTTCACCAGCATATTGATTACATATGTTCACAAACCTTAAGAATGCTAGGTTTGATTCGGTATATTACGTCTTCTTTTTCTACTTTAGATAGCCTATTGGTTCTGTACAGTAGTCTTGTTCGATCTAAATTGGAGCATGGATCTGTTGCCTGGAATTTCATTACTTCCACTGATTCTACCAAACTTTAAAAAATTCAAAGGAAATTTGTAGCTTTGTGTCACATCAGAATTTTGAATGGTCTATGTCAGTGGTGTTCAACCTGGGGTACGCGAACCCTCGGGGTTACGCGAAGACATCTTAGGGGGTACGTGAAATTTAAATATATATATATTATTTTATGATAAACACTGAATAATCAGTAATGTAATTTATTTTAGATGTAGATTATATACGTTGTATTACTTGGGTTATACACCAATAACTTCGGGGCTACAAAGTTGAAGAGAAATTATATCTGGGGGTACGCGAACAAAAAAGGTTGAATGCCACTGGTCTATGTGACTATAAATATGAAGACGTATTAGTTAGATTAAATTTCCTTTTACTCCACCTGAGGAGGAGCCATCTTGATGCTCTCTTTCTCATTAAAACTTAAACTTTTCATATACGTGTCCTAGGGCCTGAAAAATTTACACCAAAATCTAGGTTGGTTGGTTTTTTTTTTGTTTATTTTGTTTTGTTTTGTTTCTTGCGATCACAAGCGTGGCTACACTCTGTATAAAGGTTTGAACATGTAATACAAGGACTTGGCATTAACAACAACAATTATAATATTGCTCTTGGTAGGAATGAACTTATTGCGACCACAGTCTGTCTACTCAAATAAAAGGAAGGATTTTATAACTTTGATGAATAAAATAAAAATTTCTAGAGAACACTGTGTGTTTAGAAGTGGATGGAGTGACGTGTTATGGTTGATAAACAGTTGTGGCGCTTAAAATAATCAGGTCACACAAGGTAAAAGACAACTGTGTAATATTTACAAAACAAAATTTGATATTGATGTAATAATACTGAGTTTAAACGTAAATTTAAAATTTGGGCGTGGGAAAACTACTGTAGTCGTCATCGCTTTGATTAAAATAAAAACCATTATTGTTGTCGCTTGAAATATTAATAAAACGAAATACTCGTACATACCTTCGCCGAAACCTCCAGACATGGTACTTGGTGTCTGAAGTGAATTTAAACTCCGATTAAAGGAGCGTTTGTTCCTGTTGGCACCAATCGGTCTTATATGTTCCTGCGGTCACCAATGTTCGCGACTTTAATATTTTTTGACTTGTTGGGTGAGGAAGTGGGGCGTGGAGTGAAGGAGGAAAGATAGCGTCTGTTATTCAGTAGAGTAGTATAGCATCGGTTCAGAACATATTGGCCACGAGTATGCTTATGTAGTGCTCAAGTCAACTGAAATAAAGTATAATTGTGTTTGTATCTGAAGGTTTCATTGTAGTGTACAGCGTCATTTCAGATCACAGTGACCACTGACAGATTTCTTTATTTAGTGCGTGTGAATTCGAGAGTCTATTGTGATAACTGTGTTCAGGCAGAGTACCGAAATAATGTCGCCTCCACGGAATGTTATCATTCACCGGGAGGTTATGGAAATAATGGCAAGCGTAATTGAGAAATGTGATGAGGAATCACGTCGAAAACGTTTGTTGTTACCAATTAACAACGCAACAGAGGGCAGCACTGTACACGGGGAAATCTCGGTCATCTTGTATATTAAGAATCAGGAGGAAACACAGAGAAATGACCCAGCTTCTCAAATCACCAGGAAAGAAGAGATAAGTGTTTTATCAGAAATACAATTCAGGACTTCTATATTCAGGAAGAAAGTGGCAACGGTACCAAACTGCTACTCATTATAAAAAAGAAAATGCATTTTAATTGGGGACGTAAGTCGTTGGAGAGGATTGTAAAGAGCCTGGGATTTAAATGGAGGAAATCACAGTCAAAACTCAAAATTCTGATAGAGAGAGGAGAAATTGTTGACTGGAGATAAAGATATCTTATGAAAATAAAGGAGTATCGGTGTAAGGGACGCCCAATATTTTATATTGATGAATCATGGGTTGACAGAAACCTAACCTTTCGTAAATGCTGGCAAAGCGAAGAAGTCATAGGCGTCCAGGCCAATGTGAACTCTTATCATGCTGCATGTAGGAGGAATTAATGCTGATCCCCAATCTCCCCGCTCAGTCAGTAATTGTCCTTCAGACTGACAAACCGCCATCAGCCTACGCTATAAAGACAGACGTGATTTCGTGGCTCCGCAAGAAAGGTGGAACTGTAACACGACCATGCGAAAAAATGAGCTGTATAACCTAATTCTGCCACTGAAACCCAAAGAGAAGATCTACAAAATTGATCACGTCTTGGAAGATTACGACCATTCAGTTGTTAGACAACCTCCATATGTGTGCGATTAAATCCCATAGAACTTGCATGGGCGAAAATAAAGAGAATCTTGCGTGAAAACGACGTCACAGGAGAACTGAGGAGAGAGGTGGTTCTCGAAACGTTGGTTTTTTCGCCTTTTAATCACCTGACATGGCTGGTAACTTGACAGAACTTTATTAAATGAAGTCGCCGTGGAAGCTCCGGTTTCGGCCCAAAAAATGTTAACAAAAGCTCGAATGAAAATAAAACTCTGGAGACAAATGAAAGGAATTCGACGGAATATTTTTGTTCAATAGAAGAACACACAAGCACAGTTAAAATATGAGCCATTACTTGCATAACACTTTGTCAATTTAGAGAACTACTTTGCCTTTCATTATAAAGAAATTCATCAAGTATCGCGGATGAAATATGCTTGGAATTTGATAGTTCAGGGATTGTAATCGCATGCCTAAGATTACCGAAATTTTACGCAGTGCCTCCAAGCAAACATTGAGATAGAACGTAGTAAAGAATCATTCTATTATTAGACGCTATTTAACGTATTAGACTTTTAGCAAATTCGCCAATATTCAAATGTATGTGCCACATAAATAGACTTTCACGGTGGACCAGTACTATAATATTAATACTGCGTTTCTGTGTCCACTCATGGTTGTAATCCAGGTTTACAAAACTGTATTGTGACAAACATAAGCCTGTTCATGGCGCTTTTTGTTCCTTCAGTACTATTAGGTATTTCAATATGAAATGCCAGATTTCTATTATGTTGTCCAGTTACGCAAATGGGGGTCCGCAGTGGCCGCGCTGTCTGAGGCGTGGGCCTTGTGCCGCTTGGTCGCTGGGACCGTGGGTTCTAATCCCACTCAAGCCATGGATGTTTGCCTGCGTTTTTCTGTTTTGTGGTCCCGTGTACAGGTAGAGGTCTCGCGACGGGCCGACCCTTCGTCCAAGGAGTCCTACCGAATGTCTATAGATCAAGCCAACGAAAAGTTGGGACCCGCTCAGGCACTCGAAGAACGGGTCGATCCCAGTATCCCAGTTACGCAGATTAGATTAGTCACCACACTAATTTTCCGTCCTGTGAGTATTGTTACAATAAATTACAACGCTGTTTCATGACCGCCACATTGGTACAGCGGATCACAGAATTAATTATACAAAAATGGAATGGCGTCCAACAATTTCTTGCCGGAGACTTACAGACAGGATGACAAAAACGGAGATCGCTGAACGAAACATTTTACGTACCGTATAAGAATAATTCTTCTAAAAAAATTTATAAGCTATCACACTTTTTCCCTTGAATCTTTAAGTCCTACAGAAAATATGTGTTAAATAATTTTGGAAACACTTTCATCTGTTCACTGCGTACACTGAAGACATATTACAAGACAGACATTAAGTTTGAAATGCGTTAATTAAGTACAGAAGTTAGGTTATTTCTGTAGCATAGTTATCAAAGGCAACCTTAAATTGTTCTCGAATGCGTCGATGAGCGTACTTATTTTAAAGTCCCTGCACTTAGATGTGATGTGGTGCCCTACAGCCAATCAGAGCCTGACTGCATCTTCTGTAGTGACAGCTGTCTTGCATTTTGATCGAGATTCTTCTCCAAGGTTCTCGTCTTTGACAGTTAAAACTACATCACATACAACTCTTCTTATATTAACGTACCATTTTATGCAGAGTGTTGAGGTTAAATTTTTATTTTTAAAATGATTCCTGATTCCCTTCATGTCACAATCATCATTGTATTTTTAAGGCAGTACACACAGAACGTTCCATTGGTTGATTCAAAACACGAAATTCAAGGACCATTTCTTCTAAGGACTAGGCCCCTGACCTGTTACAGTTCAGAGTAAATTCTAATCCTTTTCGACTTTTGGTAGAGCTCTTTGTAAAGGGAAGTAGCCCATTTAGATTGTAGACTGTAAGAGAGATTTATACTTCATCGCATTCGTTATTCAGTACATTTTGTGGCAGTTCAGTTTAAACAAATAAACAAGGGTGTGAGTGTGTCGATTGGTTTAAACCGGCTCAGTATTGTAAAAACTGACAGTTAAAATGATGCGCTTTCTGACATTTGTGCTGAACTTTTATAAACTGCTCACAGTGAATACACGATTTATTGGTGGAGGTGATACGTGGTGCGGTTCTCAAACATATCAACAAAGTGCAAAATCGAGAAACACGGACTTGAAGAAGGTTGATGCCCAGCCTTCAAAAATAAAACAAGTGTTGACCGTTTGTTTCAGTTGTAAATATGGAGTACGCAAAAAACTGTTAACTCAGTTTCACAAAAATATTTTGAGAAATTTGTGATCTTACTGAATTGTGGGTACTGAGGAAAATTGTGTATCCTGCATAGCAGTAAATGCCAAATATTGCACTTTCTGTCTAAAGCACTCTAGAAAAAATATCAAGCCATTATTTTATCTCCATACGTCATCAGTTATTCCCACAACTTAAACAGGTACGTAAAGACATTCCTGCGGTGTGGAAAGGGGATGGAATGGTAGTTAACGTTGTTACCGACCGGCTGCAAATCGTTTTTGAACTAGTTTACTGAACGTTGCGAATAGATGGCACAAAGTAAGTGGCGTCATGGCCTCCACTCGTTGCCAACTTTTGACATTGAATTACCGATTTGTTTATTATTGTGTAAGCGAGGTGATTAATGCTTGGTAATACGGTATCTTAATTAGCCCGACCTTTATCAGATTGAATTAAATGTATGAAATTTAAACTCTGAATTACTTTGTCCCAAACGTAATGTGCTGATGGTTGTAAATTACAAATGCTGGAAATGCAGTAGGACACTCATCTTTAGCCTTTCATAGATATCAAGAACTTTTCGTGAAGAATTAATCCTCTCATATAAATTAATCGTTATATATAATGATTTCAAGAGTGGAACACAGCTTCTTAAACTTCTGAGCGAAGAGTATGCTTTGGATACAGCATGTTGCTAGAAGCAGTGTGGCAAACAGCGAAATATATCAACAGTGGCAATGTGTGGGTTGGTTTGATATTGAGTGTGATATAAAGTTGTGAAGCTAAAGTGGAGACAGGTTAAGAGCCAATATAATAACTATAGGTTGATTTATCAGTAAATATGCACCATCTGCAACAATACGTTAGTAGTGATGATGACGACAGTTTGACTAGTGGTGGTAATAATTTGGAGGACATAACCTCACATTTGAAACCATTGGATCATGTTAAATCAATTATCGTATTACAAAATAAAATGCAAGTATGTGCTGCCCCAGATGTTGATCCTACGGTAAGTATGAAGTGTAATTGCTTTAATTAATGCAATGGTGCGAAATAATTAAATTCTATGGCAGGCCCATGTGTACTATACAGAGTTTGAGAAATGTATGTAAGATTAATTTTCCCATAATACAAGTACAGAACTTATTTCACAAATAGATATACAAAAATTTAAGAATGTTCAACACAAGGAGAAAACATTATTTCACTTATAGATATACATAAAGCTTTGGAATTGTCAACAGAGGTGAAGTGAGTTAGGAGATAATCTTTTAATGGAAGCTTGATTACTTTTGTATCATGATCTAAACTTTTAACTGTAGGTGGAAGATTACTGAATAGCTTGATACATATATAGTATACTTCTTTTTGATGTTTAGTGAGGTTAGTATTTGGCATATGAAGATCATATTTATGTATTGTGTTTAAATTATGTACATCTGTATTTCTTTTAAATCTGTCCAAGTTTTCCACGACAGAGAATCTTTAAGAGAGTATATATTTACATGCAAGTGGAAGTATAGTAAATTTTCAAATTAATTTTCTACAAGAGACTGCTTTTAACACCTGCATTTTTTATGTAAAACACTTTATTACTGTCTGTTGAATTTCCCCAGAAGATTAATCTACAAGACAGTACAGTATGGAATAAGTAAAATGAACTAATTTTAAAATATTTGTCATGAATGGTACAACTGTTCTTATGGCAAAGCATGCAGAGTTTAGTTTGGGAATAATATATTCAATGTATTTCTTCCAGTTTAAGTCAATTTGTAAGCCAAGGAATTTGCTTCTACTAACTCAATTAATTATTGTCAAAACCTAGATTTAAACTGGGACATGTCTTGTTCTTATTAGCAAATTTTATATATATTTGTTTGATCAAAATTTAGTAGCAGTTTGTTAGCTTTAAACCATTTGTTTTGGTTGACGAAGATATCATTTTGAAGATAGTCCAATTTTAAATTTGGATGATACTTGTATCAACAAAGATAATAGGTTTAGATTAAGAGTTTATAGTTGTAGGAAGATCATTCATATATATGGGGAAAAGTAAGGGTTCAAGTATTGAAACTTGCAGCACTCCATGATTTAGAATGCCCCATTCTGAAGAGGTATTATGATTGGTATGGGGAAATTTAATATCTACTGCGTGCCTTCTGTTATTTAGGTAAGATATAAAACCACTGTCTTGCTATACATTGAATTCCATAACATTTCAGTTTCATCAGTAATAATTCATGGTTTACACAATCAGATGCTTTGGCAAGACCACAAGATACTCCACCCATATGCATCCTATTATTGAGGGAACAAAAAATTTCATTACTTAAACTAATTAGAGCTTTTTGTGTTGAGAATTTTTTTCTAAATCCAAATTGTTTCTCTGCATGGATATTGTTTCAGTGTAAGAAATCATTTGCTCTCTTTCTCAAAAAATGGCCTCTAGTTAGAGATGCAGCACTTTTCACCATTTTCATATGGTGATTTTACTTTTGAATATTTAAGTCTTTTAGGAAAAGTTCCTTTGGCCATAGAACGATTACAAAGATAAAGTAATTAAATACTTATGTAATTGGATTCTGTAGGGTTCTGACAGTGGTGGGATAGAGTCAGGTTTATTAGACTGTACCAGTGATTTCTATCAGACCCAACAGAGTAGGTGCCTGTACCCCATACACCTGAAGATGAAACTGGATCCGGTTTTCAAAATGTCATATACATTTTAACCTTGGGCGATGGACAAAGTCCAAAAACTCAATAAATCTGACTACTTATGTCATCTATGCTAGATTTAAGCAGTTCAGATGAAATTTGATCATAAAATGTTTTAACCTGAGAGAATTTATTATATTTTTTTATTTTCATATGGTGTAATATGCATAAGATGGAAATGAGTTCAGAATTGCTTTAGTCAAGAACTTTGCATCTCTGGTTACTGGGGTTACAGTACTGTTATTATTTTTACTATCATTAAAAAGTAGGTATTAAAAGAGTTAGCTTTTTCTTTATTTGTGAACTTTCACTGTCTGTAGATTCCTTACCAGTTTCCTTTTTTACAATTTTACAAACAGTCTTTACTTTATTATGAGACTTGGTGTAATAGATGCACTGAAACAGTATTCTATGACTTATTTGAGTTTTTTGGTTGAGTCTGCACATGAATTTATTTTCTGTTACAGGGCGCCGTAGAACATCTGCACCACATTGATTCTACAACAAAAGAGGTGATGCATAATCTGAAATATGAAGAGCTATTTGCTCCTGAGGTGGGACCAGAAAATCCCTTTCAGACAAGACATCAGCGAGCCCACAAAAACATGCTCTCTGGTTTTGTGGAGCAAACACACATAAATGACTTTCAATTTGAAAATCAGCGCAGGACTTTCAATAGTTATGGTATGAAGAGTGTTTGTTGTTCAATAAGTTATTAAATATAAAAGTGCTGACTGTGGTAAATTAATGTTCATTCTTGGATCATTAAGAATTTAATTCCTACATTTATTTTTGCATGTTTTATGATGCTTTATATATAATGCCTCCTTGGGAATGGCAGTAACAAATAGAAATTAAATTCTTGAAGATATTAAGAGATTTTGACTTGGGCAGTGCTTGTGTGTCTGTAGGTACTTATTCAGCATATTGAAATCTATCCTTCATAAATGGAGGCATTCTCCGTTGTATAGAAGTACCAGCAATAAGTTTAAAAATAATCCACTGTTCTTTGTTATAGGATATGCTCTGGATCCCACAGTTGGATGTTCTCCTGAAGAAGCAACGAATTTTATAGGTGCCACAGAAGCAGCAAAGGAAGCCGAAGGGAAAACAGTTTTTGAATCAACCAAGGAACGACCATCAGACAGGAGGAAGCGTAGTAAAAATGACAACCCATCAGATATTGAAGGATTTCTAGGACCATGGGGGGGTTATGTTGATGAGAAGAGGGTGATGAAACCAAGTGAAGTAAGTTGATGGTTTGGATATAGTAGAAAATAAAAAAGTCAGGTCCTTAATTTTCCTGAATTATCTTTTTGACACATTTTGAAACAAAAGTGATGTGATGCATTTTAGGTTTCTGGTGTATGAGAGATATTTGTACTACTTCCTCATGATATATGTGTTTATAACATGTGAACATATTTTGCATGTCAGGTTGTGATGAATCATTAGTTATCATCAAACCAACATTTTTGCGTGGTTGCCAAGATGGTATTTTCATTTTACTAAATAATTACCTAAACAGACGTTGCGTAATAAGAAAATAAGTACACAAACAAGCTCATTTTGTGTTCACACAGTCAACATTTACTGTGTTTGGAATTATGTCCAGTATATATATAATGCAGTGTCGTGATTTAATGATCCTTGGCACTCCTGACAGTATTAATACAAGTATGTAGGTCTAGGCATTGATACACAGTTGGAATAAAAATATGTGTTGTTGTTAAATGCACCTGCAAGTGCACATTTACTTAGCAAACACCCTTGTGTCATGTTAGGAAATCGTGTTCTGAAGTTGGTATCTTATACATTATAGGAGGAAGCTGTTGAATTGGAAGAAATTCTTGCAAAACGACAAAAGAGAGGAAAGCAGGTGGATGATAAACCTCTCGAGGAGAAGACAGTATTGCACAGTAAGAATAATATAATTGTTACATACGTAAATTTATGAGGTCTTGAGTGAAGCAGAGCAGACCTATAACTCACATGTTCTTATCCTTAGACTAGGTGGATGTCGGTGGATAACGGTCACTACAGTTATTCAGCATACATTTTAGATGCTTGGAAATGGAATAAATACTTTTCTAAACTTAATATATTATCTGTAATTGCTTTAGCCATAGTGTGTGTTATATTCATATGTATTGTTTGCTAGCTGTCACATTGTTGTTACTTTCTTTTTCAGTCAAAGATACAGTGGATTACCAGGGTCGTTCGTTCCTCCACGCTCCGCAAGATGTGGGCGTAAATCTGCGATCTGATTCACCTCCAGAGCGGTGCTTCCTTCCAAAAACACAAATTCATACTTGGCAAGGTCATACCAAGGGCATCTCCAATGTCCGTTGGTTTCCGAAGACAGCGCATCTGTTGTTGTCCTGCAGCATGGACTGCAGAGTTAAGGTACCATGGCAATAGCGATAATACCTTGATTTTGTTACACATAACCATGTCTACTATTTTGGGATTTTAGTCTTGTGTAGCCTTGTGGATGGCACCGCTTAGAAGGCCACATTCATGAAATCAGCAAATGTCATGTGTCTCATATCTCCCGTTTCTGTTCCCTGTCACATATTATTTTATGATTCGGCCTGTTCATTGTGAGCAGACTGATGAGGAAGGCTCTGCTGGGTGTGCCGTGAGTTGATGTGCTCAATCCTTGTAAGTTTCTTCTCATTTCCCTGTTTAATGTGGTTTGGAAGGGAAGAAAATGCTATGCAGTGTTTGTGTATTGTTTCAGTTATGGGAAGTGTATAATGAGCGTCGTTGCATCAGAACGTATTATGGCCATCGGCAGGCAGTGAGAGATGTTTGTTTTAATAATGCTGGCACACAGTTCCTGTCAGCAGGTGAGTAATACTGGCAAACATATATTATATATTATAGGAGTCATAAATAAGTTTCACAAAAGTATGCACTTTTACAACATTGGAGTGTAAGTAGTAACTTTGAGTAAGTTTGACTTTCTTTGCTTTGAAACTTTGGTTAAAAATGTTTCAAAGCAAAGAAAGTCAAAGAATGCATGTGGAAACTGTGTACTTGGTGATGTTTGCATCTTCTTTAGTCTTATTTATTTGTGGTGAGACAGGGAACAACATGCTGTCTGTCTTATGAAACGCACATTGGCTAGTCTCTTCCAAGTGTTTTATGATCCTGTGTGTCTCAAGACTATGATTGAAAATTATGTTTATGATTCTTAGGTTTTTAGTATAACTGATCATCTGGAAAAATCCATTGGGTCAGTGTCAGAATGATTGCCGGTTAATATGATTCCAAGACCCATGTAAAATACATTACAAAAAATCACTTTGTACATATAATAGTAATCATTTTGTATGTTTAGCATATGACCGATACATCAAGCTGTGGGATACAGAAACTGGTGAGTGTATATCTCGCTTCACAAGCCGCAAAATTCCGTACTGCACGAAATTCCATCCAGATGAGGACAAACAACATCTGTTTGTTGCTGGAACATCAGACAAGAAAATCATCTGCGTAAGTCACTGAAATATTTATATCATTACAAGATCCGTAAATTTATTTGTCTGTAAAGTGTAATTTTTTCTTAAAACTGTTCCATTCCTTTGTAGTGGGACGTGCGGTCAGGAGAAATTGTTCAGGAATATGACCGGCATCTTGGTGCAGTTAATACGATCACATTTGTTGATGAGAATCGGAGATTTGTTACAACTTCTGACGATAAAAGTCTTCGTGTGTGGGAGTGGTAAGTTCTTGTGTACAATGACTGTCTAACAGATCCTAAGGTTTCTTACTGTCGGCCAGACCCTAGGCATTGAGGTATTCATATTTCTCAGACATTTTAAGCAATAACATTCTTGCATTTCCTTGTATCTTATACATAACTGACATAGCCTCCTTTGCCCCCTTCATGGTAGGGATAATAAACACATTCAGAGTCTTAATTCTAAAATATAAACAGAAGAGACCCACATGGAAATATAGATGTAGATGGGAGGATAATATTAAAATGGTTAATTCATGAGGAAAGATGGTGAGACAGGATTATATGACTGATTTTACAGAGAGAGTGTTGCTATTGAATTAACAACAGTAGTACGTCAATATTTGGCAAGTTCATTTTGACATTTTCTGTGTCTCTCAAACACTAACAGTCTCTACTGTGGGTTTCACAGCATGCAACTTCAACATTGTAGGGTTAGTCAGCAATAGGATCACAGCTTCTCTTCTTCTGAGAATCAAGTTTTTCTAAAAGAAATACACAATATTCCATGTGTAAAAAACACCCCAACTTTGGATGGTAAATTTTTATCGCAAATGCGGTATTTACTTGTTCTTATTTATTGTGAAATGTCTGTTCCAGGGACATTCCAGTGGATATGAAGTATATAGCCGACCCCACAATGCACTCGATGCCTGCAGTGACACCGTCACCAAACCAGAAGTGGCTGGCTTGTCAGAGTATGGACAACAAGATTGTAATATTTTCAGCTCTAAATCGCTTTAAGATGAATCGCAAGAAAACCTTCAGTGGACATATGGTAGCTGGTTACGCATGCACTGTTGACTTCTCACCTGATATGAGGTTTGTCTCATTGACTATATATGAGAACTGTATCTGATGGTACAGTGTCATGGGCTCCTGACTAAAAAGTATTGCCATGAAAGTGGCATGAGAAGAAATACATAACAATAACAAGGATAAAAGCACAAAGGACTAATATTTGGGAGCTGACTATATTGAAATTCTCATTTTGTGTCTCTCTAGGAGTGGGGCAGAAAATTTAAACTTTAAATATCAATAATTGAACACCGGTATAATAGGAGTGGATGTCCAGAAATTAAACTGAAAATTATGGAAAATATGAAGAAGAGGAATGTTATATAGGCACACTACTGTTTTTGAAGCTTGTTTAAAATATGTTACTAGTTTATCCATATTAGAGTTTGGTTCTTCTAAATCTGCTAAATTTGATTTAACTGAGGAACCAACTTTAACTCCCCTCATATTTAAATGATTATTTTATATTTATAGTTATTTGCTTAATCATTTATAGTTATTATAAAAATTTATGGACTGGATCTATAAAATAGAATTGAAACAAAATTTCAAGTTATTTATGTGATCATAAAACTTAATTTCAATCATGAATTTAGTCACACAATGTGAATACATTTCAGTGCTTGTTGAAATTAAATTATCTTTTAATCTTTATCATATCACCATTAACCTGTCTGTTTCA
This sequence comes from Zootermopsis nevadensis, assembly GCF_000696155.1. Next base: position 21,030 of record NW_019059576.1, read on the forward strand.
TTGCAGCTACTTGGTGTCAGGAGACGCTGACGGAAAGTGCTACGTGTGGGATTGGAAGACAACAAAATTATACAAGAAGTGGAAGGCTCATGACAGTGTGTGTATTGGTGTGCTGTGGCATCCACATGAACCCAGTAAGCTTGTTACTGCTGGATGGGATGGTCTTATCAAGTACTGGGATTAAATTTTGATAGTGTATATTCCTGATCATTTGACAAAGGAAGATCATCATTCATTTGTAAATATATGCCAAGTGCCATGAATGATTAGGTTGACAGAAAATTCACGTAAAGTGCTTGTGTTAGTTACTGTCAATCCTTTATAACTGAAATATCTAACATTTTGGATTGCTACATATTTATGTGTTCACTAGTGAGAGAAGTAATAAATCATATTAGTGGTAACAGCAAAATTTAAGTGTTCCATATCCAAAGACTACCAGTTGCTGCTGCTAATGCTTATGTTATGAGGTCTGATATGACAGATAACAAGACTAATGCTGTGACGAGACTACTAGTAATAGAAAGGGAGAAATAGACGTAACATAGTTGACCTTGATCTATCCTCTACCGGTGATGTAAGTTTCAACTTGATTGCTTCGTTCAGTAGCAGTGAACAAGAGTTTCTGTACAGACGTGTTGTTATGCTCATTTGAAAAATGTCAGATTGTAAATTGGAACAGCGCGTTAACATTACGCTTCTCATGAAACTTAAGAAATCTGTGATGGAAACTATTCAGTTATTGACTGAAGCTTACAGTGAAGATCATGTGTCTTGTGTTCAAATGGCACAAATGATTTTAGAAAGGCAGGGAAAGTATGGAAGGTGATGAGTGTCCAGGTTGTCCACGCACATCAGTTACTGATAACAACATTGAAAAAGATTTCAGTCTTCTGGGTTGTAGTATCCCAGGTCCCCCAGAGTCGTCAGACTCTTGACTCTTGGACTAAGGATTAACTACTGCAGATGAACCGAGCGGATGCTTCTGTGTTCAGGTGGCTATGGAGCTGCTGGATAAGGCGTCACTTAAGAGTGATAATGCTCAAAGTACAATCTTTGGATGTGCTTTAATGACAGAGCTGCTGATACAATCAGTGAGGTTGCTGAGACTTCGGAGACCCAAGAGCAGAGATTCGAATTCAATGGCAGCGTGACTGCCTGAGCTGAATGGTTGTAGTTACTCCCCCTTGTCTTAAATTTTCGAGAGGTATATATATATGCTTCAATAAATGAATTCCCTTGACGTAGGGTACCAAAATACTCTCTATTTCTCTGCCTGGTCTCAACATCACATGTTTTTCCATACATGGTTCCGTGCCCTCTGACCTTTTAAACCTGTGTACTTTAAATTCAGGGTGTTTAGGTCCTTCGATCGCAGTTTCTGTTTCTTTGGATTTCGTAACACAATTTCCTAACATTTCTCAAATAACAAGGTTATACTAGCTTAATAATTGACTGCATACCTCAATACGTGGTTCGTGACCCACAGATACGACAGGGTTGTTGCGCTGTGTAGTCTGGTAGATGTTTACCAACGTTTCAGATGACGGAGGCAGTATGGCCTCTGAAACGTTGGTTAACATCGACCAGACTACACAGCGCAACAACCCAGAAGACAGAAATCTTCATACCCATATCACAATCTTGCAGTCATCCCTTGACTCGGCCTTCCTTCGCCATCTTCTTACTCCAGTGGTTCTCAGATCTGCCTCCACATCATCTAGCCATCTCATACGTGGTCGCCCCCTCATCCTCCTTCCACGTGGTTGACCATTTAGCGCCTTTTTTGGGTACCTTCCACCAGTCATCCGTTGATCATGTCCCAGCCATCTCAGTCTGCCTGTCTTAATAGTAGCAACCAGATCTGGTTCTTTGTACAGGCTCTGATTTCTTCATTCGTCTCCTTCTTTCACTGGCCCAAACATCTTTCACAATACTTTTCTCTCCTATACATTAATCCTCCTTTCTGTTGTTTTCGTTAGGACCCATGCTTCACTTCCATACATTATTACAGGTCTCATAATAGTTTTGTACATTTGTACATTCTCAGTTTGACCCTTCTAGTTGTATTTTTGCTTTTAAGGAGTATAAATAGAGCTGCATAACATTTATTGGCTGACTTAATTCTATTAGTTATGTCTGTTTCAACATTATTATTATCTGTCATTACTGAGCCTTAAAACTCTCAACTGTTTCAAAAAGGTTATCTTCAATATGGAGATGTTCCTTCTCCCTTGAATGGGACACATCAGCTATTGGCATATGCTGATGATGTTAATTTATTGGGGGACGATATGAATACAATAAAGAGGAACGCAGAAGTTTTACTAGAGGCTAGTAGACAG
>NW_019059576.1:24184-43216 GCF_000696155.1 Zootermopsis nevadensis
AATCTATGGGAGATAGGAGTTGAAGGAGACTGGATTTTGTTGGCCCAGGACAGGGTCGGGTGGAGGGCTTTGGTTAATTCGGTGATGAACCTTCGGGTTCGGTAAGCCATCTAGTTAGTTAGTTAGTTAGTTAGTTCATGCACTGAAGTATTCACCCAGCACTTTCTCCAGTTGTGATAAAATAACTATTTTCGTACGTTATGAATTAAAACCTCAGTAGCAGTGGCTTACAGTGAACACTTCTCATCCCTGTTAACAATACTTTTAAGTCTGAGCTACTGAAAGCGTCGTTTAATAAATTATGAATTGATTTAAACAAATCTTCTACGAGCCTCCCATTCTCAAATATTGTCTCCCCAAGCCGCTTCTTATGTTAAACTTCTAAGAGGTTTCAGATGAAAATTCTCTCTGCATTCCTTGTCCACCCTACACTATCTACATGTGCAATGCAATTTAATGTATGAAAATATTGCAACCTGCTTGGCGTTGAATGATTCTTGCGGAAATGTGGGGATGGGGGGTGTCACGACATTTAGGTTAATGCCGCCACCCGAATTGTCTTTCAAACGACTTGAACTGAGCGCGCTCTGCTCGCACTGACATCTCTGGTGACATCATAGAAACAGTCTCGAGCTGTTATGGCGCTTAGGGTTGCCGTCGTTTCTTTGTGATAAAAAATCTCTTCTCTCTCTTCTGTTTTAAAGTTTGCACGGAAAGTGTAGCCTTGTGTTCATATTTCTTAATTTGAAAGTACAAATATGCATGTCTGTTCTCCTGAATCTGCAGTCTTGTAACATACTGGGCTCGGGCGGGAATAAAAAATGTTTTATGTTAACCACGTCTGGGTTAATGGCGCTTTATGGTGCGGTATTGTACAGGTACCAGGCAGTTAGACGGCGTAAAGTCTGTTTTCAGCCCTGGCCTACGTTCTGTTAAGCTACTTCTGTGTTTGGTTTTTTCTCGGAAACATGCCTTGAGTTCCCCGTTTGATTACAGCTGTCACATTTTTCAGTTACTCTGTATGTAAAGTAAAGTAAAGTTTGTCCCACTATACGCCATGTAGGCGTTTGGGGGTGGAGGTATAGCTCCTCTCTTCCTTGACCTCGGCACTAGATGGGGTGAGTGGTCAGCATCACGCCCCGGCCGGCTTTACCCCCGGGAAAGGACCCCGGTACCCACATTGTAGAGGAGGCTGGGTGGGCCCCAGAGCCGGTCTGGACGCAGGGGCCAGAGGAAAAATCCTCTGCCCCCGTCGGCGATCGAACCCCGGTCGTCCAGCCCGTAGCTAGTCGCTATACTGACTGAGCTATCCCGGCTCATAAGGGGGGTACGGCCGTATTTCACTCGTTTTGCATGGAGGTTCGAGGGTAGCGGAATGCATAGTGGGCAGTGGGATGCGGGTGACTGTCCACACTGCGTCTCGTTGGGTAGCGTGCTAGGTACAGTGCGTGTAAGCATGTTTTCTCCTGATGTAAATTTACTTTTCATTTATTTATTTATGTTATGTGTTGAAAAACTATTCCCCTTGCGCAACACTACCATTGCTCAGACTCACAAGCCGCCACTGCTTCTGACACAGAACGTATATTAGGAATGTATAACAATTACAAAAAGTATTCAAAGTACAAAAAGCATAACATTTTATTAAAAATTTAATGCTGAAATTGTAATTACAAAAATGATCACAGGCCATCCTTCATACATTCAGTATTTTATATAATTATGAAACTTCAGTGACATAACAAAGATCCTATGATGGCATATAATATGTAGAGGTCTAACTGTAGTTCTAAGGGGTTTCAGATGAAAATTCTGACTGCATTCCTTGTCTGCCCTGTTCTATCTACATGTGCACGGCGATTTAATGTTTGAAAATATTACAACCTGCTCAGCGTTGAATGATTCTTGTTTTCATCGCAAACAGCAAAACCTTTTCTGACTTCATGGGGCAGATTCCTTATTGAGAAGCTAATAGTTGCTTCTTGCTTGTTTATGGAAATAAAGGATTATTTAAAAATAAAGTTGGCTTATCACGTTCCAGGACTCTACCGTGAGACTGATCCGTTGACTGATAATGAATGTAGTCATACGATCGTTTAGTTGAATTCCTCCTCTTTAAAGCACAAACACTAATACACTCTGAAATTTTCCGATAGAAGCTGCATTCCACTAATCATCCGAATGTTCAGTCGTCAGGTATCCATGAAATAATGACCGGGAACTCTTTAGTCATTAAGTCATGGGAAGGTCCATTTGGGAAGGCCTTTATGTACCCTTCCAAAATTAGTATCGGGGAAAAAGCTTTTATACTTTATCGGAGGCAGTTACGCTGTCTCCGGTCTTTAAGATTTGACACGAGGAATCCAGGGTCCATCGATTCCTTGCCAGGGATACGACACTCGACACCCGTAATAGTTTTCAAGGAAAGTCTACGTGTTACACCCTTGTAACTATCAGAATGTTCACGTTCGGCAATAGTCGCTTGCTTTCGGCATATTTCGTGAGTGGACTCTTCGCAGAGACTGTCTGTACGAAGACGGGCAGTTGGTTTACTCTGAGGAGTGTGGGTGGATGTGATTTCGTTTCCCATCTGACAGTGCGTGTATTCGTCTTTGCATGTGCGATGTATTTGACGAGTGATTTCTCTAGTCTGATCATTAATATTTTTGGAAGAGCCCAGATGCTTTGAAAAACGTGCCGCAGGTGTTATATAAGCAAGCAATTTTAAGTTTCTTGGTGTCAAAAATAAGTATTTCGGTTTGTTCGCTGCTAAATATTTTTAACGTCTTAACTTTTTATTGGCAAAAGTTGGAGCATTTTGTGGGTAACGTGTTCCGGACACTGGAGTTATTTGGAATATCACGCGAATTGAAAAGGTGAGTGACGTAAAACGTAAATTTGTTCCTGTGCCTGAACCATGAACTCAAAGCTGCCGCACTAAATTGCCGTTAGTTTAATACTTGTGCATCATTTTACTGTTTTGTACTTTCGACCTCGTTGTGTTTAGAATGCTGTCTTGGATGTATTCTGAGCCCCTTCTGTGTGAGTTGATTTAGGACCTGGATTTGACGTAACCCATTGATTCGACATGAGAAGCAGAGCTGAAATCTCGATAAGAAGAATGCAACCGCCCCCTCCCCCTTTCTAGCTCGGTTGTATCCTTTGGTGATGTTGAAGTTCATGGAGGTTAATTCGGGAACTTGATTCAGGTGAACGTGGACTCGTTCTTCAGGAAATATTGCATGGAGGAGTATAATTTGAACGCCAGCGAAGAGAATCGGATAGTGGCTTTAGGAAAAGGTCCCGCTTTGCATTACAGAAATATAATAACTCTTCCTGCAGACAGATAACACAGTACTTTATTTTGGTAGTAGACGGCCACCCTCGCCGAATCGAAGAGCTGGAACATTTTTTGTGCCCTTGGTATTCCCAGTGTCACCGGTTTTCCCTTTCTTTAATTTTGAAGGTCGTTTCTTTCTGAAATGTGAACAAATGGTCTGATGGGTTTTATGAGCCCTACTCCACGTGCACTGTGGACATTTATTTGTTTTTTTGTATTTCTTAACGTTTTACAATTATATTAGTGTTCCCTAGGTGGATTATTTGTTTTTATTTGTATTCATTTATTTTGTTTTGTGTTTAATATTGTTTCTTTTTTGGGCTTCCCTGTATTTGGCTGTTATATTTAATACTGTACATGTATAAGTTTAATTAATCTCTTTTTGTAGTATTTTTCTTTATTATTCATTATTATTGTACATTTAATAGTGTTTGCCTGTTATTGGCTTCTTGCTGTTGGCAAACATGTAAATAAATTAATCGAATTGAATTATTGTACTGTATAAGACTGCAGTGTAAAGCAAGTGACCTAAGAAAAATATTTAATACAGTTTCTCATAATTATTTTTTTACGGACGCTGATAACAAAAATATTGCTAAATTTACACCTAAATTTTGATATATAAAAAGTATGTAATAGTGTATAAATACCGTGTACATAGTGTTTGTAAATAAAAAATATAGTACAGTAGTTTAATATATTTCAGTACGGTATATTAAAATGTAAGCCAAATTAATTATTTATTACTTTTCCCGTAAAAATCAATCGTAACATAGTTAAATAAGTATGTATACTCTTAAATGGCGATAGTCTATCAGTACTGTACGTCCAGTACTTGTACGGATTTTTCCGATGCATCCCCGTAATAACGCGGTTTCTCTATAACGCGGGTTTATCCCTGTTGTTGAAATTGAAGTGTGGAGCATGAGTCATATTGGGCTGGACTGGAATACTGCTTTATAACACTGACGTCATACAAAAATTCAAAGCGTCTTTGTTTATCTCAGATCTTATTTCAGTGTTGAAATCAAGGCCATGGTTTCAATATGCAAATTCCCTTCTGGCGCTTCTAAAACGATGTCTGACGGTGCAATTGAGTATTTGTTGGATGATGGTTAGGGAGGAAGTGTCATTTGTAAGTCAACCTGTAGCGAAACAGAGGAAGATGCGGAAATTATTCCTGATGTTACATCATAAGATAAGAGGTCGACCTGTAGTGCTCACAGCAACAGGCAGCTGACCTATCGGAAAAATTTGTTGCAACGACTGATAAGAACTTCCACGTCGCGTAATTTATTGAGGGCTACTCTGGGATGGAACCTGGGCCTCCGAAGAAAGACGCCATCATCTAAATTCAGAGCTGTGGCATGACGACTTTAGATTACACTGCATGTACATCTTATGCTTTTGGTTTATTTGTGGGTCTTGAAGCACACGTGAGTAAGATATCTTTCTTCACTTCTGGATCGCTACTCGCCATTGCAATTCGGTGAAGTGATTTGTTAACGCCAGCAAAACAATCTGCTCAGAACTGGTTGGAATACCTAGCTTATGCAAATTGTGTATTAAGTGTTCTGCCCTCGAAATTAGGCAGATGTTTTAACCAATTGTAATTCTTAAAGACGAAACACTGGAATGACGAGCTTCGTAATTTTTTGTCTTCATTTGATATTGTTTTATTAGGGCAATTAAGTCAGGGTTGCGATGGGCTAGTCACTTAGTACGCATTGGGGAGGTGAGAAATAACGTGTGAGGGTGGTGTTCATGTAATACGTTTGGGATTGTTTAGGATTTGTGGATAAGTTGAAATAACTAGGTATTCCAATTGTAGAAGCTAGTCAGTTCGTATTTTCTAATAAGAAGAGTTTTATTCAAAACTCAAGACAAGGAAAAAGGTGTGTACTAAGTTGAACAGTAAAGTTACACGTAGTAGATGCTGTCACTTCATGACCACCTTCTGCTGCTAGGCTGGGGTTTTTGGTGGGGGTAAATAGTCAGGTCAAGAGATATGATGTCATTCTCCTCTTGAATGCGACCCCACACATACACATGAGTGATCTTGTTACAGGGAATGGCATCTTAAAGAAAATATATCACCACAAAAGGCTCAGCTATAAGTTATATGGGCTATGTTGATGACAGACTCACATTAGTAAACACAACAAACACCCACACGAGAAGGCATCCTCATATTGCATCTGCTTAATACCAATAAGTGGAATAGGGAACTATGTTACATTCAAATGGAACTTAAAATTTAGAGTGTGAAGACGGAAACAGGATTCAACTGGCTTTGGTTGTGGTGTAATTTGTCATCTTCTGTGAGCGTGGAAATGAACCTTTGTATTGCATAAGAGAAACAAATTTCTTGACTAGCTGAATGTCAAAGTTTTCAGGGAAGATTTTGCATCATGGAAGTGTTTAAGTCTTAACGATGGTAATTTCTTCCTTTTGGATTTTTATGAGGCGAGTGGGCCGACCGACCACCCTTATTTGCTCTCTGAACTTGAGTCTAGTCCGCCTCCACGCCGGAAAGAACTCTACTCTTGTTAGAAGTCGCCACTGCCCGTGCTTAGGCAGATCAACACGTCTCGACTCGTGGGTTTCTCAAACAACTAATACCACATTTATTTGTAATAAATTCTGAAGTTAACTTCCAGCTTGCAGTACTTCGATCACCCCGAACTTCCTCCCAAGGGATCCGCTCTCCCGGCCAACTCATCCCGGCATTGCTTGGGATTCAACACCACTTTCATGTTCCCAAGTGACCGTATCATAAATCCTTATTGTTCTTTGCTGGGATTAAAATGCCTTTGTCGACGATTGCCGACGTGCAATGTCACCGATATGTTTTCTAGTTAAGGACTTGCAGATGTGAGGACACTAGCAGTGGCTTTTTTGTGATATTTTTATTGCCGGTCTTATCGTGCGAAAGATCACACCCACGTTAAAATTACGCGATGTGAAACACAACACGTGTTTTCGAATTGGAGCCCCATCTCTTCAACTGAAGGGGCTGCAGTAAGCCAGCGTTTATCTACCTAAGTAAGAAAATCAAAAGATAATATTAACTCCCTAAACGCATTTGGTTAGTGGTACATTTAATGCGTCAAATTAGAATTAGTGGTACGCCAGCGAAAAATGGTGAGAACCCCTGCAGTAGGCTATAGATCGGACCGGCCGTGACTCCTAGTACGCCTGTATATACGTTTCTAGGGGATTGTTTGTGGCTGCCTTACGGTTTTCATGTCAGTTACAAAAGTTTTTATATTTTGAGTGTTTTGTGGAAAGGAAATAAAATTGCTTCTCAGTGCAGTGGTTATGAGCTTTTTATTTATGGAGACGTGCATTACATTAGTAATTCATTTTGTAACAATGTTATAACCAATCACCCACTCTCGGTTTGCTCAGCTAGCTCAGGGGACTTCAGGGTCGCCAACGGGGATCGAACACACAAGAAGGTAACAACTGCGTCGAACTCCAAGTATCTATATTGCGTCTTTCCTTTAGAGAGTACACAGTGATAATAACAAATCTGGTCTCCTTCCTGGAAGGGACTTCACCATCCTCCTCGTGAGAAACTAGACCACAGGTTTGTCCACGTAGCCCTCATTATCAGAACAACTCCAGTATACAATCGTAAACATATTAGATATCAAAAACAATAAAAGCGTACGGACATCAAAACAAGATCAGGCCGGTTACAATGGTTTATACAGGACAAAATTTAATGCGTTCTTAAGGGGTACGGCCAACACATGTGCTCAAAACTTGAAAATGCACTTTCGTCCTACGTGTAACCTAATCTATTTGCTACAGTGGATTTTTTTCTCAACACCAACAGACTGCAATTATCATGTAGTCATGACTCAGTTTCCAGAGCCTCGTACGTGATAAAAAGGATTACGGGAACATTAGTGTCAAGTTCCAGATCCTTCTCGATTCATTATCGTCCTATCATATCTAATTAAAATATGATTAATTTTAGCACTTCATACACCCTCGGTTAGTTTTTATTCGTTTAATTAACGGCGGCGTTAAATTACTTAGATTATGCAGTGTCAAATGGTAGGTTGATTTTTAATGAATGGATTGGAAAAGATTAAAAAAAATGGTTTTGGAATATTCCGAGGTACTATCCTGACATTTAATTGTACGGTCAGTGAAGTCGCCAAATAAACTAACTAACTAGATGGCTTACCGAACCCGAAGGTTCATCACCGAATTAACCAAAGCCCTCCACCGGACCCTGTCCTGGGCCAACAAAATCCAGTTTCCTTCAACTCCTATAATTCTTACAATAGATATAAATTACTACTAAGCACAAAGCTTAGGTTATAAGCATAAATTTAATAAGAACGCAGTATTAATGACAAATATCTACTTTAAGCGTTAAGATGACGTATATAAGTATTAAAAAGGACGCTATGTAACAGAGCTCTTTGAATGGATCATTAGCGTCTGTCTCTGAATCCATTAGCTAGCTCACTGTGCGTAACATTTCTTGCAGGTAATTTCAGACGTACAAATATATAAAAGGGCGAACGTCAAAATGAGTGAAGTATTAATTTACGTAGAAATATTATCCAGAAAATTGAAACTCAAGCCCAAATATCTCAAGCTTATTATAATATAATATTAAGATATCACTTAATTTTATTTTATATTACATTTTCATGTGTTTTAAATGCATTTTACCCTCATAATTACAGATTTTTGTCTAAAAATTTATTTCCCCGTGGAGTCCATATATACCGCTAATTTAATCAGTAATTATTTATAATCGAAAATTATTCAATGCTATGACTGCATCAGGATATGTAAAATATACTAAGCATACAAGATTGTGGATATACAACAACAGTTAGGTCCATACCCATGTAATAGACTCTCCCATATTACTCTGTAACACACCAGTTAAGGTCAACCTTGTTGCTAGGCCGTTGCTCACACCAAATGCGCAAACGTTGTACATGTACGAACATTACTTCACATCGAAATCCTTTGCTGTTGTTCGTGAAATATTTTAGTAATGCGTATCCCAACAAAGAATTACCGAATAATATAGCGATAAACCGACTAGTAACAAAATTTCGGAACACAGAAGTTTTTGTCTGTAACAAGTGTTCACATATAGCAAGTAAAATTTCCAAATTAAGGCCGTATCATTTTCAAGAACTTTTATCTGTTAGAGAACGGCATTCGGCTGAATGAATTCAATACATTCACTGGTTTCGTCATTTTTTTTGCTTAAATATATTTATATATAAAATTATTTAGTGTTGAGTTTTAAATGTAACACCCTGTATGTACATACACAATATAAATGGGATAAAACTATAATTTCCTTTTGAATTATAATTCGTAATGTTACAAAAAAATATATTTTATGTTCGTATGCGGAGTGAATTTTACGTGTACTTCAGAAGTTATTTTATTTTAAGCATATATTTTCCATATAGACACTGCAGGGAGCAACTTCTAAGAGAAGGGGGTTGATTTTTATTGATATTTCTACGATACTACAAAATGTTACCTTCTTTTTGTGAGATGGGACGTAAATGTTAAATCTCCCAACTGCGATATTTGAGGGCTGAGTGGGAGATGAGACGCTTTATAAAATGTTACGTCTCTATTTTAAAGCAATGAAAAAAGGAATTTTTCTTTCTGAAGGAGACAGAGTCGTCTTAAAATACGGCGATGTGGAGAGAGGTTTCTTGATTCATTAACAGGTAATATCATACCTATTACGACTCGCTACAAAATGAACCAAATTCTGTCTCTACGATTAAACACCTAATTGCTAATTTGTACTACTCTTCCTTTTAGAAATTAATCCAACTTTGTGGACTGATGATTTTATGAATGTTAAAGCTACGGAGACGGGGAATTTTATGTTTTCTTACCCAATTTTCCTTCTTCTCCTTATCGTCTTTAATTTTCTTCTATTAAATTATTTGTATTTCTGTATTAGACTATAGCAGACGTAATAACACAGCAATCGATCTATTAATTTTGAACATTCTTCATCAAACCACGGTTTATTTTGCTTTCTCCTGTAGTATCCTAGTTTCTCTTTTGCTGAAATTTTGATGCAGTTTCTGACATTTTCCCACTCCCTGTTGATGTCCACACTTTCATTATCCTCATTTGCCTCTAAAATTTGAAACCTATTCGAAATTTCAACTTGATATTGTTCCTTTGCCTCTCCCTCACTTAATTTCTTTCAAATCAGATCTTTCAGTGTCGAAATTGTATTTAGTTCGTCTACTTACTGAAAGCCGCTCCCTCACTTTTGCTACCACGAGATAATGATCAGTGTCGCAATCTGCTCCTCTGAATGACCTCACATCAATTACATTTGTCTGCCTTCTCTTATCTACTAAAACATGATCTATTTGATTGTGTGTTCTGCCATCTGGGGAAGTCCAAGTGTATCTCGGTATTTTCACCATTTGAGTTATTACCCTGAAAATGCCAAGATTTGTTTTTCCCTTCCTGGTTAATTTCAGTTTCCATTGTATGAAACTTTATGACCTCTTCTTTAAGATTTCCTGGTAAATTAAATGTAAGGTCATGGTGGGATATCTGATCTAGCAATGCAGTGTGCCGACGGAGAAACAAAACGAAGCCAGCAGAAACCGAGGGCATGCAGTGACTCTTGTTTCAGGCTTATCATTTCAGTTGACTCATTTCAGAAGCTGGTAGTTGACGTCTAGACGTGCCTGTAGAACCAATGTATTCAAGTAGTCGCAGTGACAATGAGGAATTAGTGGATAGCTGTGCTTCTAAAATGTTCTTGTTGCAACAAGAATCATATCTGCGGTAGTATGAAGTGCATTCAGTCAATGTCGGACAAAAACTCTTTGCGAAAATAACTTTTATTTAAAATGTGGTGTGAGAATGAATATTTCAGTAGTAGTTGGATTTCTGCCTATACAATGTTTATGTGCTTATATAAAACGAATAGGAGCTTAAATCTTTCATAAATACAAAAAAAAATCATAAAATGACCATGTGTGAGTTTACGTCTTTGAAGCCTGTACAACCATTTCTATTTGAAAGTGTTGGTCGGGTCTTCCGACCAATGAGACAGCCATCATGCGGGCACGTGATCCGAAACATGGCTGCCGAACTCTCAACTCACGTACTTATGAAGTTTGGTTACTAAAGCTAACACACCGGATGGGACATGGCCTCATTTGCCAACATTCAATGCCGGTATTAATCACAAAGTTTTATAGATATCGTCAACAGAACTATATAATTAATATTTTACTTCAGACTACAATACGCAGAATGTTTTCCGTTGCCTTCGGAACTCCATTTGGGCCGAATATGTTACCGCTACACAAAACTATTTGCCTCAACTATATGGCGAGTTTAATTAATGATTATTAAGTTGTTTATGGTGACAGAAGGATTGAAATAATCATGGTTGTTTATAACATCAGGCTGCAGACGCAGTCAAACGTTTACAATGCTTGTATTCCAGCTACTGGTATAATTCGTTATGCGAATAATTTTTAAAGGTAGATGGAAATAGGTAATACACAAATATAACATTATATTCCTGTACTTTTAGGATATATGTTTGAAATGCTTCTCGAAAGCTTCTCCGATCGCTCAGCTAGCTAGTCACTATACTGACTGAGCTATCCCGGCCCATAAGATTGTGTTCACTGAACGTAATAAATTTAATTTAGTTAGAATCAAGGTACAGAAATTAAATTTGACTGGATTCTGATGCATAGGCAACCAGACGAAGCACTACATTTACAATATATAGTAGTCTATATTCCAATGTATCTCAGAATTTAGAAAAAAAAAACCCAGACACTATTCTGAAAACCATATATCAAGAACTTCACATTACCTTTCGATGATGTTTCTTGGTAAGTACTGCATCTTGTCTTTGTAATGGCGATCTGTGTATACAATCTTAGTATCCTTAATATAGAAAAGGGCTGTGTTACGAATTTAAGGCGTATAGGGGACGTGGAGGAAAACCTCCGCACTAGATGAAAATAAATGGCTAACTCTGCCGTTTCACCCCTGAATCCATGGTATGAGAGGTTGAGTGCCCTCTGGAGCCGGTCTGGATGTGATGGCGAAGAGTTTAGTTCGTGTTATTTACAGTTCCAGCCCGTACAAATTAGTTCACTGACAGAAAACTTCCAGCTGTGATGATCTTCGGCAGACAGCATTTATGAAAAACTTCACCATATCTCACACCGACAATCGTCTAACTTTGACCCTAAATAAAACGAAGCCTAATCTTTATTAATTTAAGTGCGTCTTACTTAACGGTTTGAAACAAACAATTCGATGAAAGCAGCATAGAATCTCATGTGATTCTTGTAAAGTAGCAGTAACTAATAAAAGTTAACGGAAGGTGGCACATAATAAGCCGTAATTAGTGTTTTAATCGTGTTTAGTTTCTTTTCCATTGTCCGGCGGAATAGTAGTTTTAATTTATTTATATTATTTTTGGTGATGTTAATAAAATTCGCTGTATGAAATGTAACCATGAAACCTTTCAGTTCCTAGATGACTCTGGCGACTCTTACGTCATACATATTACCAAAGGAAACGTTACGAATTGAAGCACATAACGTAATATATTTAATTAATTGTAAATCAAATTACTCACTTAGTTATTGTGGTAGTGAACTAAGAAATTACAAGATATAAAATCTTTGATTAAATAACATGTTTTATAATGTTATTTCCAGGAGTTAGTTTTATTAACATTAGTGCAACGTGTATTTCAAAAGTATTAAAAAAAACAGTTTATCCATGCTGGTTGACTTAAAATGGAAATCTATTAACTGTTTTAAAACTACCCAAAAAATCGGTAGTCAAATTTTTATTTTATGTGTATAATTTATATATTATAATAAGAACTATCTATTGCATAATAAGATGTAAAAAGTAATATCGTTTGGTTAAAGTTGTGACCAATCATACTCGCGCATAGTAGTCGAACTTACGTGGCAGAAGTTAGTTGTTGTGATAATATAAACTTTTTGGTGTAGTTTAAATGAGTTTCTATTTACAAGTTTGAAAAATCTGCATTAGCAGTTTTGTATAGAAAATATGACTGTTTCACCAAATGCCGTTTAATGTTCAGTATCGGAACTTTTATGTAGTTATATTTAGTGACGGAAAACCATGATGTTCAGATTCTTCTTTGGATTAATCATGAATCCACAACCACCCGAGGAACAACAGCAAGAACCTGGGGGCATTCACCCACCTGGCGCTCCAGGACCTCGGAATATGGAACCACCTCCGCAAAACACCCTACCCCCTAACAATAACATACCTGTAGAACCTGGAATGATGCCTGGAGGCTCCATGGCAAGTGCTCATCAACCTGACATTTATGGATCTGACTTTACGAATGGGCTGGCAAGCCTACCCTTAGGTATGCAGATTTGTCTTACAGTTAGAATTAGTTTGTGTTTTGAATCCCATAGCAAGATCTGGCTCTTGTATTGCCTGACACAGTAACAGTTTTAGAATTTTTTAAGTTTGTGTGTGATATTAAATCAAGTTGTCATTTTGAGAAGGGGGTTTTATATTTGTTTGGAACTCCTCTGCTGTATTTCCTTGACTTTTCATAACTCTAGAAATCTTATAATTTGCCATCAAAATGACTGTGTGTATTATAGTAAATACGGGTTATAGTTTCCATACTGCAATTTTCCATACTTGAAATGTTTTTTTTTATTATCCTGACAAATTTAAGTCTTACTGTTGGATATCTTGTCCATGTGAAACTTTACTGCTGGTAGAGAAGCTTTTTACATCTTTTTAGTTGAGCAAGTTATTTTAATTTTGTAAATAGGCTAATTGTTTGCTAGGTGCAAATAACATGCATACATGGCAGTGATGGCTTGATTAATAATTAATATTCAGTAACTAAGAATTTTAAAAATAGTTTCCATCTTTTTTATGATCATCACAAATGAGAATGACATAAGAAGTTTGTAGAGTTATCTATCACTTTTTTGATAAATTGTTAGCTCTAATTTTTTAGAATTGAAGGCATATATATATTGGTTACTTACTTTTTAGTCGGGTCATTGCACTGATTTATTATGAATGTTAATGCAAACCGAACTTCATAGCTAACCTGAAAAGTAACTTCTTATTTTTGTAATGGTACCATGATCTGCTCTCCAGAACATCATTGCCAGTATATCAAATCTAAAACTTCTTGACGATGGTGAAGAGTCAATTGAATAAAAATTTTCTTGGATATTTAATAGACGATGGATAATATCCAAGAAAATTTTTATTCAATTGATCATTGCCAGTGATTTTTTCAAATTTACAGTGAAATTTTTATTTAGTAGTCAGTGCCAATAGATTGTTCTGACTGGCCCTGACACTTCATTTGTTCTTCATTGCACAATTGTTTCCATGAGCATGTAGTCTGTGTCAGACACATCCTCACATATTTTAAACTGTGAAATTATGTAATCAAAATCAACTACATCCTCTACTTTCCTGATTTATATAAATGCTAATTATTGTGAAAAAAAGTGTTTGAAATGTTTAAATCTAAGAGCAACAGACAGACCACATTTTTCATGGACCAAGTTTAAAGTGACTGTCTTTTGTGTTTAACATTATAGTGCTCTTGACATCTGTACCCTTCCACAATAAAGAGAAATTGTTGGCATTGTTGTAACCATATCATACAGTTTCACCTGCCAGCAGAATATTATACAGTTATTTACATTGGAGATGCATTTTTAAAAACACTGCATGAATAAAGAGATAATTTTCCATAAGGGGGCATTGAATGGAAGCCAGAAAACTTTCCAGAAGATTAGTCATGTGCTTTAGTAACTCCTGTTGCATTATATTTCCTTTCTACCCCATATGTCCCATTTTGTAGAATTTGAAGAACTCAGGATTTTGATCCTTTGGATGCAGGCTTGTAGGTAGTTGCCAGCATTTAAAATGAACATACTGCATTCATTTCCATGCAGAAGTTGTTTTTATACTCTGAAGAAGTAGGTGATATGTTCTTCTGAAATGTAAGTAGCAACATACAAGACTACACAACTGTCTCTCTTTGTAATTTGCAAGGCTGCACTGTGTTATAACCAAGAAGATCACAGTCCTCATTTTTACTGTCCTGAAAATCTTACAGATTATGTTAAAGTATTTTCACTCTACTATGTTACAGTAATACTGTGGCCACCAGAAACATCAGCTCCAAGTCAGTTAGCAGAGAGCAATTTAAGTGAACAATCGGGACAAGCTGCTCAGATTTCTGTAAGTTGTTCCATTGCACATGACTTTAACATTAAGATTTGTACTAAAGTAAAGACTAAAATAATTGCTTTTCGAGGGAAAGACCCCATTTACAGCAAATATTGTGCCTGTAACAAAGTTATTGAACAAGTTAATTGTTTTAAATATAATATATTACATGTGAAAGTGAAAATATCTTTCTGAAAACATTCTGATTTACAGCAGAGCAGTGGAAATAATAAACTTAGTGTTCAAAACCAATTGTGCTCAAAAGCATGCAAGCTGATGGTTTACAAGACTTAATATGACCCATGGCCCTTATAGAAGGAAGCTTATACTGTTTGAAAATGAGATTATCTATATGTTTAGATATACTGCAATATTCACTAGATTAAAAGCTGTTTCTGTATATGATGATGTGTGTGATTCCACTTTAGATCTTCAGGGGTACTTGATGTCCAGCTTCAGTTAAAATCCCATAAATTTAAGAAAATTAGTCCACAATTGAATTAATAAAATTTCTCTCAAGGTTAAAGTTTGTTGCAGGTTTCCTAGATTTACAGGGTAATTTCTGATATTATATCTGCTAATTTCCTTCTTTGTTACGACATTCTCCTTTATCAAGAATGCACTATTTTTTCTATAGGACATGCCCCATTCAAATGCTGGAGTCCCACCTCAAATACAGCAGCCACCCATGGGGCCACAGGACCCACCTCAAATGCAGCAGCCACCCATGGGGCCACAGGACCCACTTCAAATGCAGCAGTCACCCATGGGGCCACAGGACCCACCTCAAATGCAGCAGCCACCCATGGGGCCACAGGACCCACCTCAAATGCAGCAGCCACCCATGGGGCCACAGGACCCACCTCAAATGCAGCAGCCACCCATGGGGCCACAGGACCCACCTCAAATGCAGCAGCCACCCATGGGGCCGCAGGATCCACCACATCCATTCATGCAGTCACAACCTGCAAGACGTTTTGTTCCTGAAAATTTGCCAAGTCCTGTAAGTAACTAGAGCCTTCTTATAAAATAATTACACTTAAGTTACACTGATCAACAAACAGTGATTAAAATTTCTATTGCATTTCTAGTATTTGCTATCTGAATTACTTAGTTTTAATGAGTGAAAAATTTAACTTGTGATTAAATAAATAACCCACTGTATAATCATTGATTATATTACAGTATTTTTCAGAGCATCTGACCCACTGCTATTATTCTTATGACTTTTTGTATAGTAAGGTATAAATATCTGTAAACATGAAAGGAAATGAGAAGAGCTAGAGGAAGTTGAGCAGGAAATTCAGGAGAGCTAAAATGTCCTGTAGGAGAAGCAACATTACACAGTTTGCTTTTTATAACCTGTGCTTTTGAATTGCATTATGAAGGTAATGACATTGCATTCTTGATCTTTCAATTTCAGGTGACAGAAGATGACGAGTGCAATGAGCCATTGATTTTTGATATGGATGATGATTGGGTGGATCCACTTCCTCTCGCTACAAGATTCTTTACCCAAGATGAAATCAGTGCTAGCCGTAGATATATTCGTAGCACTATGTACAATATTCCAAGCGGAATGGAAACGATGGAGGAAGTAAGTCTGCCACACAAATCTTTTTCTTAATATAGAAACTCATAGGAAGGGTTGATATTATTCAGTCCTAATTATGTTTAAACTTGCTTAGAGGAGATAAGGAACATACAGACTGAAGATGGAAACACAATGAGGTACTGAATCCTTGATTTCTAGAGTATAAAACAATGGAAAAGTATTTTATGTTGTGCACACTGTTTTTAGAATTTTCCTTCTTTCGTTTTTCAGGTTGCTGTGCCTTTTGGTATTGTAGTGAGCCCTTTGGCTCAAACATCATGTGCAGAAGATTTGCCACTCATTATAAACATGGGAGAAATTGGTCCTGTTAGGTGCAACAGATGTGAAGCCTATATGTGCCCTTTCATGAAATTCATTGACGAAGGGCGATGTTTCCGCTGTTGTTTCTGCAAGGCCACTACAAAAGGTAAGGGTCTTGTTGTATATGGATGTAATAAATGGATGAGACAATGCATAGGGAAAATTATACTTGTGGTAATATTAATTTAACATTGAGTCATTATCATGTTATTATTATGTTTCATCTCTTTGTCTTATTTTGTAGATTTTAAAAATTCTGTCTAGAGGTTGTATTTAGGTTAATGATATAAAATCAATGTACCTGTCATTAGAAAATAAATAAATAAATAATATTAATTTAACTTGCATAAAAATATTAATATAGAATGACCCTTTTATTGTACAAAATTTTAATTTCATATTCAATATCAGATTTTATACTTTTTAATTTTTTTTATTTTGCTGAAAGATTTTGCAAAATTGGTACAACAGTTTGATTTAATTATAACTACAAATATAATTATAAATGGTTTTTACTGTGAAATATGAGTAGTAGGCATTTATTGAGATTTGGCATAGTGCTTACCAATATGACACTGAATAATACAGAGTCAGCCATCAGAAATCTGAAATGGGTTGGATATCAGATGAAATAAACAAGGGAAAAATGAAAAAAAGGTCTCGTGCAGTGTGATATAGCATGACATATGCAAAAACTCAAACATTTTGAATGAAAGTAATTGTTTTTATAATTGTTGACAGTGCCTCAATGGTACTTCAAACATTTAGAGAACAGACATCTGCCGGTGGCGAGACCAGAGTTGAAGCGGGCAGCATATGAATTTGTTGCCACAGAAGATGACTGTAGGGTAAGTTGACTATTGTTCTTCAGTAATTTCATACTGGACATGCTATGTTACACTTTCTTTAAGACATGGTTTTATGTTGTATCACGTAGATGATGTTTCTGAAAATTCTAGTGTTTTCAGGCTAGATGCATGAATATCTAACTTAAAGTCTAATATTTAGAATAAACTGTTTTCTGTTTCTTGACTGCATTGGATTTTAAGAAGTGATTACGGGTAACTTCAATGGTACAAATCTGGAAATGACTTACTATTGGTTGTATGATATACATTCACTGTTGGTTGTCTGAATTATTTTGTATGCATCACATAACATCAGTGGTAGGTGGAATGTAATGCTAACCCTGAACTCCAACTAGTGCCAAGGTTAAGAATCTATTGCATAAAGCTTTATCTCTGTTCTCCTAGGATAAGTGATTAAGCACAGGGAGAAATTTACCTTTATGTTTAATGTCTACAAGATAGAAAATTATTTGATAACATTTGTAGGCCATATTTAAATAATGCTGTTGTCCAACGATTTTGGGCTGAGTGAGATATTCACAAAACTTTTACCAAAATATATGAACATATGAATATATTTTGATATACATTGGACTGTTTTTTTGTATCCCTTAAAAAAACTTAGAATATATTTGACTTTGTTGGGTTTTTGGACTTTGTTAGTCGTCCAAGGATAAAATGTATGGATCCAATCTTAAAGTGTCTCTACATAGATAAATCAGGCTGTGCACAGATTACAGCCGATATTAATAGTTTTGGATTATCTTGTCGCATATTCACATTTTCATGCACATGTGGTATGTAATTATTTCAAATGGTAATAGTTTCATTTGATACATGAAGGATCAATATAAGTGATTCCAAAAGTACATTGTGCTAACATTTATTACTGCTTCAGCAAAATGTTGTAGTTAATTTCATATAAAAACAGTGTGGCATCAGAGATTTTTTTGTCTTGTTTCAGAACAAAACATTTCCAAAACCTCCAGCACTCATCTTTTTGATTGATGTGTCTTATAATAGCGTCAAATCTGGACTACTTAAACTTCTTTGTGACGAAATAAAGGAAATTTTGAAACTTTTACCCAAGGATGAAGGAGCTGAAACATCCAATATGAGGGTCGGTTTTGTAACCTATAGTGAGGAAGCGGTTTTGTACAATTTTAAGGTAAGGGATGTAATCTATAAAAATTTCATCAGTTGCAAGATTAGTTTATTGACATACTCTTTATGTTAAAATTTGTTGTTGTTGGACATTTCCAGTTTTGTGTGCTATTCCGCAGAGCTTATTTCCACTCATCCCTCTACTTTTCCTATTTTTTTTAGCCTTTAGTCTGTTCTGAAGATGGCTTTCTTCTGGGTTGTTGCTTGTTTTAGAAGTTACTAGTGTTTCAGAGGTGCTGCCTGCCTCTGTCATCAGAGAGATCCCTGCCATGATGTTCGAGGCAGCAAACTCCTCTAGAACACAAGTAGGCTTTTAGCAGACTATGGCGCAACGTCCTAGAAGACAGCTAACCATCTTCATACTTTCCATCATGAGAAATGAAATCTCATCCAGTGTGTTCTCTTCTCTAATTTTCAACTGCTGTATCCGTGGTCTCCACTAGGTTGTCTTGAGATATGAAATTATATTGGAAGATCAAGTC